>WYDK02118167.1:5709209-5720054 GCA_009867345.2 Toxicodendron radicans
CATAAATCTCGGTCTCGCCTTCCATTCTCTTCAAACCGGGGTGCCATTGCCGTCAATTAACAGCCGTTTGGCACCGCCGAACCTCTTTGCCTGCGCATCTTTCACCTTACTGTAAGTTCAATTTGTTGTTTTGATTCTAGACATTAATGGTGAAAATGGTAGAGTTGTAAAATTGAATTATTGAACCGTTGCATTTGATAAAGTTTTTCAAATTACCAAAAAATTATCGGTTTAGTTTCTGATACATGGTACTGTACAGTTTTGCAGGTTATGCTGTTGTGTTTTTGATGTTGATTGGGTTGTTGTAAAGAATGGTTCGTAGTTTATCAGGTAGATTATCAACGAAGTTGTTAAACATATCAATAGCTTCTTTCTGCAAAGCGCAGAGATTGGAGAAAGCTGAAGCGCTTATAATTGACGGTATAAGATTGGGAATACTCCCTGATGTTGTAACTTATAACACTTTGATTGATGCTTATTGTCACTTTGTTAGCGTAGATGCAGCTTATTCTATTCTTGACCGAATGAGGGAAGCGGGAATTAGACCCGATGTTATTACCTATAATTCTTTGATAGCTGGTGCCACCAGGAAGTGCCAATTATCACTTTCATTGGCTCTGTTTGATGAAATGCTTCGAATGGGTATACCTCCTGATACATGGAGTTACAACACATTGATGCATTGCTTCTTTAAATTAGGTAAACCGGAGGAAGCCAATAGGCTGTTTCGTGATATTTTACTCAGTGATCTGTCTCCCTGTGCAGCTACTCTTAACATCATGATTAATGGACTCTGCAAGAACGGCTATACAAATAATGCCATGATGTTATTTAGGAAAATGCAGAGGTATGGATTTGTTCCCCAATTAATTACGTATAATAGTCTTATAAATGGGCTTTGCAAGGCGAGGCGATTGAAGGAAGCAAGGTGTATTCTGAAAGAGCTTGGGGAATCAGGTCATTTTCCAAATGCCACAACATACACTACAGTTATGAAATGCTGCTTTAGATCGAGGAATTTTGACCAAGGGTTTGAGATATTGTCAGAGATGAAGAGTAAAGGATTTACATTCGATGGATTTGGTTACTGTACAGTGATTGCTGCATTAGTTAAAACAGGTAGGATAGAAGCGGCAACTGAGTATATGAATATGATGGTTAGCAATGGTATTCAGCTTGATATTGTTTCTTATAACACCCTAATTAATTTATATTGTAAAGAAGGTAAATTAGATGCTGCCTATATGTTGCTGGATGAGATAGAGAAAAGAGGTTTGGACTGTGACAGTTATACCCACACTATTATGATTGATGGGTTGTGCAAGGCACGTAATATCAGGGGTGCCCAGCAACATTTGGCATGCATGACTACGATGGGCTATGATTCAAACTTGGTGGCCTACAACTGCGTGGTTGATGGGTTGTTCAAAGTTGGTCAGATTGATAATGCAATGAATATGTTTGAATCAATGGAGATAAAGGATTCATTTACTTACACTTCTGTGGTGTGCAACCTTTGCAAGGCTGGTAGGTTTCATTGTGCATCCAAGCTCTTACTAATTTGTTTAAGAACTGGCATGAAAATTCTGAAGTCTGCTGAACGAGCTGTCCTTGATGGTCTTCGTTATTCTGGATATACAGCAGAAGCAAAGAAGCTTCGGTCTAAAATTCGTAAGGCCCGGATACTACATCATTGAGTTGGATGTGATCATTGCGTTCCATGCTGGAAGTTGGTTTTTACTGCCAAATTTGATCTATACAAAGATCCATGTTATTTGGAGTGAGGTATTCAATACCATGTATATCTGCCCTGTTGTTGTTTATGAACATCTTTTGTTTGCGCCAACAATGCTTATTGAATCAATATGCATGGGTTATCTAACAATGGATGTTACTTTGCTGAGAAAGCTGTTTGGCATACTTACTGAACTGTGGACAATCTCCAGGAATTTGTATAGTAGGTAAACCATAAGTTATGGTTCCTGCTTCTGTTGATAAACTCTCTACCCAAATTAATGTCGTTATGTATGCATAACTGGTTGATAGACTTCCTTTTGAGTTATCGAATTAAAAATCAAATATTTTTCAAAGGTAGCATATTAATACATTTGTATTTATCTATTTCTTTAAAGGCATTTCTTCTTCTTTAGTTGCAATGCAAACAAATTTAATCAGAGTGTTGTCTTGATTCTGGCAGGTAGAATGGATGGTATTATTGTAACCCCTCTGTAAAGAAACCTCATTATATTTGACCACTACTGATGAGGAATTCTTTTAGAGGTCCTATTTTCTGGTGAGTGTAGTGATATTTTCTGACCCGAAAAGCTTAAAAAAAAATTCATTCTTGTTGGTTTTATATTTTTGCTTGGAAAACAAGTAGACTTGGGAGAGTTGTTGTACATGCTGGCTTTATAATTTGGGATTCTCTGAAGCGAATGTGTCAATTCGTGATATCAATGTATCCTCTAAAGATTTATATGGTATATGCATCTATATTATTCTCTGTTGATCATAGGCCATTTACCTTTGCACAAGCTGCAGAGCTTTAGGGAGTTGGTAGCCGCTATGGGAAGTAAATTCCATATGTGTGAGGTTATTTCAGTTTCAGTAATTAAATATCCATTTTCTTGAGATATTCCTTCAGAAGTTTATATATTATCTTTTTATCTTTAATAAATTACATGCCTTTATGGAATTTCTTGGCAAGCATGTGGAACAGTTAATTGCTGATAGGAAGATCTGTTTATAACCATGGAGAATAATATACTAAAGAGTTTGTTGGCTAGGTTCTGAAATGTGTTTAGGGAAGCTGCTTAGAAGTATGGAGAGTGAACTTGATAGGTAAGAGTAGTGAGAGTTAAGCTTGCGAAATGGTGAGGCCCTTGATTTCTTGCTGTTGGATATATATACATTATATATGTGATGAATTGATATGGACTAACGCAGATTTTCCATTGTGTCTTTTTTATAAAAATGTGGTACATAAGTTAGTTTCTTGAATAATCTTATGGAACTGACTGACTATATTGGCTGATCGATTGATGAGTGGAAGATCCGAGTTTTTGGAACTTAATAAAAATCTTGCGTCTGTAGAGTCCAAATTAAGCTTCCTGGCAACAGCTGTAACCTTTTCTTTTTTCTTATGGGCTGCAGGAGTCTTCCGGACTGTGAAGTTGTATTGAGGCAGCTGTTAAGCAGGGATGATATACAAGGCATATTCATTACATGATTAGCCAACATTACCTTATATTTCTGATTCATTAAATGATACACAGTGCAAATACTCGGTTCCAAAGATAGAAAATTGTATCAGTTGAACTCAAATTTTACCCATTTGATTCCAGAAATGCTATTTCTGTGGGTTAATTTTAGACAAGGAATGTTCATTGTAACTGTAAATGCTATCATAATGAAAATTTAAATCAGATCATCATCGTATCAGCCTAATGTTGCTATTAAATGCCATGAAAACAATTTGATTATTAAAATTGGGTGACTTATCTTTATTTATTCGTTTCAGTTTTTTATTTAATTCGCAAACCAAGTGAGAATTGTAACATGAACTGATCTGGGTTACAGTGTTTGATTGAAACTAAAGATGAAAAATTTATCAAGATTCCTCTTGTTACTTCAAATAATAAGGTAACTGAATATGTTGCCAACCTCAAAACAAGGCAAGCACTTGTTGCCAAAAAAGGTTATTAGGGTTCCAAACTCCAAACATGGAAAGTCTACTAACTAGAGAGCCTGCCTTTTGCTCTTGATCTTGGATGAGAAAATTGCTTGAAATTGCATCACTGAGCAGACTTGTTTGAGAATCGCCATGGTTGCCTCATTGAGATGGGCAAAACTTCATGCAGCGGAGTTGTTGATGTTTGGCAAAACATGGATTCGCCGTTATTTGAAAAACTATTGCTACTCTCTCCCCGGAAGCCAAAATTTTCCTGTGTCCTCAAACCCATATTTGCATCTCCATACACCCCAAAAAAACCTCCATTAAGAAGAAGATTATTGTTAATATTAACCCCAAAATCGGAGTTACTTCCAAGAGCTGCTGCACAAACTTGTTGATTAGAGGAGCTTTCACCGCCTAACAAAAGAGGCATTAATGGTTGTGAACTCTCCATATTAAGAATATTTAGGTCTGACTCTGTATTATCTCCATTGTAAACTTGAAAAACTTGAACTGCTTTCTCAACATTCTTGGTTTGAAGCAACCTAATTTTGTCCCTCAAACTCTCCAACCTTGATTCGAAGAATTTCAACAAACCCACCAGTGCCTTCTCGTCTGACAACTCCCTCAACTTTGCTTCCCAACTTGAAAATAAGTTGTCAATACCTTCATTGGATGCCTTAATTTTCTTTACTTCTTGCTTGCCCTTTTTCTCTTCCTTCTTTTCGACCGTATTGATAAGTTTTTGTTTCTTCCTGGTCAAGAAACCAATGAGGTCGCAATTGTGCTTAGCTTTCTGTTTTGCTCTCACATCGAGTGGTGCTTTCACCTTATTGATCAAGTGATGAACCTCTTTATTCTCTGGCCACGTTACCACCTCCTCCCCATCAGAACCAAAGCACACCATGCAAACCATAACATCACACAGTGTCTCTAGCTGCGCAGCCTTGTTCTTCAAAGTTGATATTCTTTTATTGAACTTCTTGGCAGAAGCCATTGTGACAACAAACAAGAGGAAGAAGAAACAATGCCAAGCAAGAAATTGGATTGCAACCCGAATATCAATTTATAGGACTTTATTCCTAAATCGGTTTTGATTTGTTTTTCGTTTTCTAGTATCAAAGCAACACGTTAATTTCCCCTTAAGTTTCAAGGATTAATGGATGTATGCGCACATCATTCATTATGTGGGCTGTCCAAATCAACAGAGACCTTTGGGCATCTATTTTGGGCCCCCGTTTGAGGTTTATTGGGCTGAGTGATGTAATATTATAGCAATTTGGGAAGCAAGTTATTTTAATAGAAGAAGATAAAGTGATAAACATCGTTTATTGAGTCAGGATTTGATTAAAAGTGAGTGATAAGTCGTAGAATAGGACAAATTGGTTTGATTGCTTAACTTTTGCTTCGTCTTTTTGGTCTGCAAAGACTATATTTTATACATTATTTCTTTGTCGTTTAGGATGACAAGAGCAGTGAGAGGTCTTATTAGGGCGTACTGATTGAATTTAACATCATGCATTACAGATTGCTCTTCACTTATCTTATATATTCTAAACATCAGGTCAGGTGGGTAGTTGTAGGTCTTCATCAGTTCCAAACTTTATTTTAATATTAAGGATTAAAAATAACAATAAATCTATGCTTATGAATAGTCTCATGAGATTATATAGTGTATAATTTCATTCGAATATCGTTAATCATTTTCAGATTCTGAAATTAACAATTGGGTATATTCTTCAATGATCATCCCTATTTTTTAACCAAGGGGAATCGAAACCACCCGACCACTTAGACTGAAATGTTTGGGTTAGTTCATAAAGTAATTGGGTAACACATTTTAGTTAGGTAATTCCAATACCCTGTTTCTTGATTTAATACTTTTTTTTTTACTTCTTTCAAAATAATAATGGTCTTCATCACCATGAGTATCTTGACTTATATATAGATATATATGTTAAGGTGAACATATAATAAACCTATCATTTGACTATGATGATAATTTATATTATATTGAACGTGAAAAATGAGAGTATAAAGTAATTTTATTCTACCAGGTTGACTAGTTATTAATTCATGGATCATGCAAAGCTTTAATTTCATGGTTATGGATGATTAAAATTTCTCTGTCTTCGTTAAGTTTCTACCACAACAGCAACAACATATTCCAAATTTCGAAGTAGACAAAAGGGTAAGTGTTGAAAGCTATTTGAGTAGTTAGCATAAACAAGTAAACAACTCCTTTGAATTTGAATTTGTTCAGAAATTTCCTGCACTCATCATGTATTACTTGACCCTTAGGCTTAATTAGTCTCATGAAGAAATAATGTGTGTATATTCTCTTCTACACAAGGTCTCTCTGGTCAGATATATAATTCATTTGGTCTTGCAATTAGGTGTATATATTTGAATTCTAGCAGGTTTGAAATTCAAAGGTTGAACACGCCATGTATTTGCAGGGCCTAGCCAACAAAAGAAAAGAAAAATGGCTGTTCCCACTTCTGACTTAAACCAACTATCGATGTCTCAATGTTCAAGCTCTTTGCTGGCACGCGAGTTGTCGGCAGATCAAAAGCAGGTACCACGGATTCATATGTTAAACAGCTAACTTATTGGTATTTGTTGCACATCAAATCCTGGAGCACGGATTTATATCACGTGTCAAGATATTTAAGTTAATTTTATTTATAAGTTTGTCACTGTAATAGTATATAAATTGATTTTTTACCCTAGTTTAAGAATCCAAAAAACTTTTCATTAAGAGCATTAAACAACCGTCTTTGTATTGAGAGAAAACACACACAAAGATCAATACAAAAATAGTAGACGTAAGATTTGCATTGAGCATATATATGAATCACTTTAAAAATCTTCTTAGTTGTTTTTTATTGTTGCTTGTGCTCTTCATTCTCTCCTATTCCATTAGTTGATCTAGCATTATTTGTGGTTTCACATACAAACTCTTGCGTTAATTCACCATGAATCCTACGTATTTCTCGTTGATACAAATTGCTACATCAACAATATTCATTTTAATTTAATAGTTTTCGTCCAATGTGTATATGTACGAATATCCCATTTGAGAGAGATAGAAATCTTCAAAAAAATGATCCAATTTAATAGAAACACAAACCCATGTGGGTTACTTACAATTTATAGTGATGACAGAAAGAAATCATGGGTTTAGGGTTTGCGAAGATCACCAATAATCCAAAAAAGAAATGGGGTGAAATATTGTATATATATATATAAACCAATCTCTAGGCGATTAGGTGATCGAATAAGAACTCTTAGAGGGCGTTTGGTTGGGGGTTAAGTTACATTATTGAGGTTAAATAATCTTATATTACTTGCATTACCATGTTTGTTTACCAAGTAATATAAGATTTTAGTAATCTTCCATAACCAATATGAGGCGTTTGGTTGGGGCTATGTTTCATTACTGAGGTTAAGTAATCTTATATTACTTGCATTACTATGTTTGCTTGCCAAGTAATATAAGATTCCTCTAATCTTCCATTATCAATAGTTAAATTTAGGTAGTAATCTAATTACCTCCAAAACCTATGATATTATGAGATTACTTGATATTCTTGTTTGAAGTTACAATTTTGTCTCTCATTAATGAAAATTTAGGATAAAAATGATCTTATTTATTTAAACAAATTACAAGACTTTTATATCCTTATAAACTCAATTTTTAAGACAAATTTGCCCCTGAATTTAAACATAATAACTCCTCAGCTCAACCCCCCCTAACCCAGCCACCGCCGACAGCCGGTGACGTTTTGACACACAGTCGAGGGGAAAACACCGGTTGTGTGCCAAAATGGCCAGATCAACAGACAGATCGGCACACTCCCGACGTTTTCCCGCCGGCCATGTGCCGGGATGTCACCGATCGCCGGCCGTCGGAGGTGGCTGACGGCGGCCGATAGTGGCTGGGTGGGGTTGGGGGGTTTTTGTAAATTTTTAAAAAATAAATTATGGGGGTGTTTTTGATATATTTATATATGTAGGGATTAAATAATGGCATAAAATAATAATATAATAATCATATTTAAAAATAAGGGCAATTAAGTGATTTACATAATATACCTATTAATTTATAATATCCAACCAAACATTTTCATTTAATATACCCACAATCCTAAACCTTCAAACCAAACACATTTCATTCAAGATTCCCAGTAATCTTTCAAGTAATATATCCCCCTCTTAATCTAATATTCCCTGAACCAAACGCCCCCTTAGGGTGCATTTCAAGTAATATACCCCAGTAATGTGATATTCTTTTACTCTCATTACTCCGTTTGGTTGACAAAGAGGTAATATTTTATTACCAATAGTAAGGTATTGTTGGTAATATAAGAGGTAATCTTATTACCTCAATTTTCTTATGTATTTGAAGATTACCTAGGTAATTGTTGATGCATTTTATCGCTCGTGGGATTTAATGACATCAACACCTTGACCTTTGGGTCGATAGAAATTGTTAGCTGTTAAAACAACTTTTTGGCCCATGATAGGTCGTCTCCCCCATGGTGACTCTAACCAAGGATTTATCTTTTGGCAAGGCCCCATGAGTACCATCAAATAAATTTTTTTGTACAAAATTTCCCCTACTTATTAATATCTTTTATCCTTATGTAGATAATGTTTAGGACATAAATGCCCCCAATTGTAAAAAAAAATTACTGACCACCGACCCAGCCACCACCGCCGGCGGCCGATTCCCTCACCCAATAATAATATATGTAGTTGTGTTCATAAAATTTACTAACACAAAAATAACAACATTTTGAGTAGCTAGAGCCAAGATATCAACACAAGAGACCACACCAGAGCATCATGCTTCCACTGCTTTCTTTGCATTGTCAATGATATAAAATGCATGTTAGGATTTGTTAGGATGCCCATCTTTTTCTGCTTTATTCTTTCCCCTTGAATTCAACAACACAGAAGCATCGCAACCCTTTGAAGAAATTAAACAAACCCATAATTAGTAATTAAATTTGAAAATGCATTTTTTTTCGACCAAATCTATGCTGGAAACAGAAAGATCGGCACAAGATCACCCAGATCCGACCGGTTTTGTGCCTATTCATCATCGGTAGTCGGCAATGGTGGCTGGCTTCAGGTGGTGGCTGGGTGAGTGGGGGTGTGTTCGTTGCTTTTTAAAATTTTATTGTTTGGGGCGGGGGGGGTGGTAAGCTAAATTTCAAAATGTAATAGGTTAAAAATTAATTAAAATAATAATAAATAACAATAATATTAAAATAAAAAAAGGACATTTAAGTAATTTAAATATCAAATCCATCACTTTACCCTACCAATTATTCCTCTTAACCAAACACATTATGATAATTCAACATTCCCTTCTTAAAGTAATCCAATATTCTCTTAATCTAATATTTCTATTAATATTTTATTATCTGAACCAAACGCACTCTAATAGTGTATTAACTAAGAAGTCCTAAAGTTCAATCCCCTTTATGCCTAATAGGGATGACCCATTGCATTGGTCCCTAATATAAAGAAAAAGGGTTACCATGCTCAAAGTGGAGGCGCGGGCCGGTGGGGATGGGCCGCCGGGGTTATAATCATAGTATATATATATGTGTGTACATAAAATAAAATGGTAATGATGAGAAAGAAGAATCAAACACTTCTCTTTATTTTTTTTAGGTTAAAATTCTTTAATTTGTCCACTAGTGTGTGGCTATTGGGTAACAGTAATGGATGACTTGAGACTTGACAATGTTGAGTTACCTTACATGGTTAATAACATGCGAATCCAATTCCCATTTGTCTACAAAATTTATTCATTTAAGATTTCTTAATTTATATTCAAAATTTTCCTGCATCTGGACAAAACAAGTCCCCATTTGTCTACAAAAGCTACAGTGAAAATTAGCTACACCCCCTCCCCCTTATCATTGTACAAAAGAAAACTGTTTGAGATGCTACCAACTTTCTGCAATATTTGTTCTCTCTTTTGTCTCATTCATCCTCATCTTCGCATCCTTCCAAATCCACAAACAGACATCAAATAAGTTCAACGGCCACCCTCACCCAACTGTATCATCTTAACCTAATTCCTTTTCTTTATTGTAATTAACCTCTCTTCGTACATATATATATGTATATATACATACACACATCTATTATTGAGCTTAACTTACAAGCACTGCTACTTCTCTTCTTCACCATCATCAAGCAAAACCCTAAGCCTGGCCAATAATACATATCTTATCTCTATCTGCATACCCTTTTTTTACTTTACTTAATTTCTTTCTTTCTTTTTTACATGACATAATGAGTACTCTTTCTGAAGCTTACAGAGACTTCCCTCTCCATCTCCACCACATCATCCCTCTCGACTTTAACTCCACCAGGACTGTACCTGAATCTCATATTTGGCCTAAGTCTGAAGATTTGATATCATCCCATGACCATCCTTCACTTCCTGTTATTGACCTAAATGATCCCCAAGTAACGCAGCTTATAGGCCATGCATGCGAGACATGGGGTGCGTTTCAGCTCGTTAACCATGGCATTCCTTTGAATCTTCTAAACGACGCCGAGTCTGAGACACGCCGCCTCTTCTCTCTCCCAACTAGACAAAAGTTGAAGGTCTTACGTGCTCCTGGAGGAACTACTGGATATGGCATCGCTCGTATTACTCCTTTTTTCGCTAAGTATATGTGGCATGAAGGGTTCACTATCATTGGTTCACCATTTGATCATGCTAAACAACTTTGGCCTCTTGACCATGCACAGTTTTGGTAAGTCCATGCACGTTCATAAAACTAAGTTTAATTTCATGAAAAAAGAAAAAAGAAAAAAAAGGATTAACTATTATATTTTTAGATGTATTTAAAACGATTTACGTATAAGTATCACTTTAAAAAGCTATATGAAGAATCAAACTTCTATAGCAGCTTTTCAATTTTGGTTGAAAGTGATTTTCTGGAGTTATAATTAAGAGAAGGATAAAAGCCATTCATGCATTTTAATTTACTCTCTGAAACTAATCAAAATCTTGTAGATGGTGGAGAATCTTTCAATTAAATATGTTACATTGTAAAAGTAACAATCTGAAACTAGATGTAGTTCAGTATTAAAAACTCTCTTGAAAAGTTGCATTCAAACAATACCTTACAGCTAAT
>WYDK02118167.1:5737172-5747750 GCA_009867345.2 Toxicodendron radicans
TTTCTCGTATACATACAACTGAGATAAATTACAAGGTATGATATCTAGAAGTCCCTGACATAAGAAGTTTACTCATCATCACAAATTGAATAGAAAATGAAGAAAAACAAAAATCAAAACAAAAACACGAAAACACAGATTTACAATCTTCTTATGAGAGAGAGAGCCACCTTACTCTAGCAGACATTGCTTGGATTTTGTAGGATGTTTTGAAGTTGAAAAGGGTCCTCATCAGACTTGATCATAAGGTGATGGTAATTATTCTTTGTTTTAGCCAATCGTATGGAGGTAAATATATAACATCCTCATCTTCTCTGGAAGTTGAATGCCTTAATGGCAAAGGCAAAACAGAATCCAAAAAACACAGTAATTCCAACCAATATAATCCCAACTATACCCACCAAGTCAGGGTCATATCCAAAGTAATCGTTCACATAATCTTTCACCTTCTCACCAGAATCTAATCTGTCTTCTATATCTCCAAATTGTGAAGCTACCAGTCCATACAAGGTATAAGCCACTGGACAAATCCAATAGTACCATCTCCACCACAATGGCATCCTCTGTCACATTATAAGTTTAGTACTCATTAGTTCACGTTTTCTCTAGTAAATTCAAGTGACAGAAAGAAAGAAAGAAACAAACATTTAGAGATTAGTTAACTTTACCGTTCGAGGAACGATGAAGCCCGAAAAGAGGTTCCACAGTACATAGAAGAAAGAAGATACTATGGCTGAAATGTTGTGATTAGGAGTAACAGCCACTGACATCATCCCGTAAAACGTGAAGTATAAAAGTGTGAAGTACATGATGAAGATATACCAAAAGAACTTGCTCACTGTCCAATCAAATCCAATCATAGCATATACTATAACTCCATATATAATTGTCTGCACTAAAACGTGGGGAAGCTCTATCACAACCTACAACACAATGAGACTCGGTGAGAAAAGGGATAAATCATATCTCCAATAAGAATTTTGCACTCATTGAATTTTATAGACCAACAAAGATAATATACCTGGCCGAAAGCATATGGTAAAGTTGAATACATTCCAGCTGCTCTTTCTCTGTAAAAGACTGTTCTTTCAATGGCCACAACTGGCTGCACTGATGTTGCATTTTGTGCGCCAATAAAGAGTACAGCAGCATACATGGAGCCCATGGCATTAAAAAGATCTTGTTGGCTTTTTCTACAATAACAAAACATTTAGCCAGAATTAGGGACCAAGGGGTGAAAACAAAATTTCTTTGAAATGTGCAATTACATTATTTTTCACCATACCTTTTGGAACCAATATCCCAGAAAATTGTCCCAAACATCAAAGCTATGAAAGTTGTGAAAAAAAGTCTAACTGTAGTGTACGGTGGGTTTCGCCAATATGACATATGTTGTTTCCACAAGCAAGCCATGCATTGTGTGTAGAAAGACTGTGAATATTTGGTTCCAAAGTAAAGATCATTTGAACCTGATGGAGGTGAACTTAATTCTTTGATCAATTCCTTGTTTCTCCTGCAGTAAACATGATCAAATATTATATAAAAATACACTGTGCAATATCATTGAGGCATTTTTTTATGTTTATTTTAATTTGTGAGACTTTGAGGTTCTCCTACCTGTATAATTCTGAGTTTTTGTACTTATCAGTGAAGTTGATTCCGAGAGCTGCTTCTTGTGCTGCTGTTGTAACCTCCAACATCCAAGTTGCAGGATTATGACCATCTCTAATCTTAGGCACTCCTTCGATTTCCTTTGTGAATATAATGATTATATATGTTAGTTGCTGCTAGATGTAAATGAGAAACTACTCTAACCTCATTTATATTTTAGCCTTACCTCAAAATAATTGATCAATTGGGAAGAATGGCGGCCTAGTGGACCAACATATATCTCTTCACCTCCTCGTTTCAACAGGAGCAGCTGCAATGCAACATATATACAAGTTCCTAATTCCTTAAAATATATGGCAACCAAACCAGATTGTTAAGTCATGAAGATTGAAGAAGAAAAATAACCTCATCAAAAGCATCAAAAATATCAATACTTGGCTGGTGGATGGTGCAAACCACAGTCCGCCCTGTATCCACTGTGTTCCTCACTGTTCTCATTACTATTGCAGCTGCCCTGGCATCGAGGCCAGAAGTTGGCTCATCCATGAATATTATTGATGGGTTGGCAACAAGTTCTACTGCAATGGTCAGCCTTTTTCTCTGCTCAGTTGAGAGCCCATTCACGCCAGGCAATCCAACAAGTGCTTCCCTTATTGGGTTCAGCTCCACAAGCTCCATGACTTCCTCAATAAACATCTACAAATTATCATTTTAAAGTCCTGTCAACAATATGATATTCTCTGAGAACAGAAAAGAGAAGAAAATTAATAAATATGTAACAATACCTTTCTGGTATCAGAATTGACCTCTGGAGGCAACCGAAGCCAAGCAGAATAAAGCAAGGACTCATAGACAGTAACATGAGGAGAATGAATATCGGTTTGCTCACAATATCCTGATATGCGAGCAAATGTTTCTTGCTTTTTTGGGTACCCAGATATTGTGATTCTACCAGAGATATATCCACCTGTTTTCCTTCCAGACAACACATCCATTAGAGTGGTCTTGCCAGCTCCACTAACACCCATGAGAGCAGTGAGCACACCTGGCCTGAAAGCACCACTCACACCCTTCAAAAGTTCTAGTCGATCCTCAGGAATACCTTGAACTTTCATATCCTGTAGACATAATTTCATGAGATCTTATTATGATTGAGATTAATATATTGACATCTTCCTTTAAAGTTGAGCACTTTAGTGTACCTGTGGCATGTCTACTGCATATCTGATTTCGTCAAAAGCAATAGAATGAGGTTCAAAAGGAAGAATCATTCCTCGCCTTCTGTTATTCTCTGGTCCAGAAAAACTTCCCACTCTTGCAGATAGAGTCCTGGATGATACATTTCTACGACTTTCATTTCCTCTTTCTGCATAGTTATCATGTGACTTAATGTTACAACTTCTTTAATTACAAGTTCATAAATCTTTCATCTCAATGACTCACCAGAAGAGACTTTTCCCCTCTGTGATAGCTCCATGGGCTCCCCTCCTTTGCTACTACATTTCTCATCGAAGGCCTCTTTGGTTAGTATTGCATGAGGCTTCTCCAATGCTGCAGCAAATTACTCCGATTAATTATAAGAAAGTTAACCCCCTACATTTTAAAAATTATAAGAATAGGGTACTTACGATCAAGATACTTTAAAGCTATTGTAAAAAGGAAGTTGAATAGAAATACATATCCAATCAAAGCTCCTACTCCAATCCAATACCAATACGCTTGTGGGAAGAGCCCGCGACTCTTCATGACCTGAACTCCTAATGGTTCTGTAGAATTAGGAGGAATCTACAACAGAAGATTATCAAAAGAATTAGCTATCATTCATCAATTTCTAAAACTTCTGTACTATACTTTAAAATAAGAAATTTATGCTTACATGACTCCAACTTTTCCCCAGAAATTCATTTACAGCTATAGCATTCTGTCCATACATCATCGGCGAGAACCAATAACCCCACAACCACCAGCTCTTTACATCAACTGATGCAATTTAACAAAGTTTCCACTGTCAGAGTTTTATTCACATCTCCCTGAAGAAACTGAAAACCTTAAAATATTTAGGTTCAATAGAATTATTGACTCACCTCGTGATAAGACAAATCCACCCAGAACCAGGACTGTTAGTAAAGCAAATGAACCAAATGTGTTTGCAACAATTATATTCCTTCCGACTGCTCCAATACATCGGAATAGTCCAGAAGCCATCTGGTTTACACATAGGAGTAGTAAGTACTGCCTGAAAAACCTGTCAATTGAAAATTTTCTTCAAGTTATGAATACCCAAAAAACTGAGACTGGAATTTTGAACGAGTGCTTTGCTTTTATTCACCTTTCAATATTTGGATCATAGCCTATAACGTAGTAAGTTGTGAACACCCAAACGGCAACTTCAACAAAAGTGATTGGAATCTTAAGGACCCATGTAGGCAATGAGTATGCCCATGAAGGATAAAAAAGAAGGTCCCTTTGCTTGTAAAAGACGGGAAGTTTCAATATAGTCATGTAAAGCTCCGAGAATCCGTTAAACATAATCATAACCATAGTGAAGAACAGGGTTCCCAGAAAAATTCCACCGTCTGCCACCGTATCCCGGTGCATCTCAGTCCGTAAAAATAGTGTCATGGTTATTACAGCCGCCAAAATAAGCTGAAAATGGAAAAATAAAAGTAAATTGTGTTGCTTTTTTAAGGTTTTTTTTGTTTTCCTTATAAGTCCGTGAATAAGACCAAAAGTAAAATTATTATAAATGCTACTCACCTGAAACATTTTGAAAATGTAGACAAATGAGTTTCTCTTCATAAGTAAATATTCTCTTGAGATGCAAGCTTTCAACAGTTCTTTCTTGCTACAGCCATATTTCTCCTTTGTTAAAGCAGTAGGGTGACTTTTGGACTTATCAAATGGAGTAGCAAGCTCATCACCTAGTTTTCGACCAATATGAAATGATTGAAAAGCTTCAGCAAATTCCTGAGAGGCGACAAAGCTGTAAGGCTCATCTTTGTTTGCCCAGTACTGCTCTTGATCTTTCCTTGAAGTCACCTAACGATGACATACATATATCAATATGAATCAAAAGATTCGGATAGTATATGTTCAAAAGCACTACTTTAGATAGAATTTTTAGACTTACTTCTTGTAAGAAGTCGGCGACTCCTTTCCTCTCAGGACACTTGAAGCCCATGTATTCAAAGAATTCTAGTACATTTTCACGGGGACCTTGATACACAATATGACCGTCAGAGAGAAGAATTATGTCATCAAATAGTTCATATGTTTCTGGAGCTGGTTGGAGAAGAGAAATAACAGCAGTTCCATTGAAGATATGAATGGACTGTCTCAGTGAGTTCACAATTTGGAATGTCGTTGAACTGTCCAAACCAGTTGATATCTCATCCATGAAAAGTGCTCTTGCCTGTCCAACCAGCATTTCCCCTATACCATATGGTACAAAAATATGAGACTTGATAGTTATCTAACAAATTAAGCAAAGAGAAAGTCCAAGCTGAGTTTAAATTATAGTGAGTTTATTATGCTTTACCTGTTGTGAGTCGCTTCTTTTGTCCACCAGAGATGCCTCGTATCATTTCATCTCCCACCATGGTGTCAGCACATACTTCAAGTCCCAAAATCTGCAAAATTATTATAACAAATAAATGTAAATATACCAATTTTCTCTGTATTTGCTTGTAACATTTTCACTTGGATTATGAATTGGCACCTTTAGAACATAATCTGTAACTACATTGGTCTCCTGCCCTTCCAGTGATGCTGCCTGCAAAATTAATTAATCATGAACAAAATGAAAACAGAATACGACATATTGTAGTTGTTATTTTTCTAAAGGTTGTCTCACCTTCATGTAAAGATCAATATCAGGATCTGGCTTGATATTTGCAGTCTTTTCTCTTCTTGATAGTTCTGCCAACATCTCTGCAAATCAACAAAATTTGAAAAATCAATTATTCTTTAACTAGCTAGGACCAAGAAAAACAGCACCTAGCTACAGGTTAAAATTCAATTCACTGACCGTAACGGGGACCGACCCCTTGACATCTTGCTGAGAAAGCCAACGTCTCTCTCACTGTCATTTCTCCAATATGCAGATCATACTGACTTATATAAGCTGATGTCCTCTGTGGTACGAACTCTTCCATCCCATGTCCATTATATGTAACTCTCCCCGAAAACTGAATTTTCAGAAGTACCCATTTTAGAATATTAAGGTTAAAAAATCAGAAGAAACAAACAAGTGTGTAGTTTCCTTACTTTCAAGTCTTTTCCAAGTTTTCCAGCCAAAGTCAATAGTAATGTGGTCTTTCCAGAGCTTGGAGGACCTAGAAGCAGTGCCATTCTGCAAAAGTTAAATCGGTAAAAATTAGAACGAAATCTTTTTGAAATTAGTTCATATTTCTCAGAGAATTAATGTCTATTAACCTTTGAGGTTTGATAATTCCACTGAGATCATGAAGAATTGGCAATGGTTTCTTTCTACTTGGCAGAATGTGAAGATAATTCAAGAACCCCTGTAGATAGAATTTAAGAGTAAATCCCCTGTTTAATTCACAAGAAAAAGCTGCTCGCATAACACAAAAAACAGAGAGATGACTGCAAGATCCTCAACTATGAATTACCTCCAACGTATTAACAATGGAGTTGAAGAGAGTAGGCAAAGCTCTGCTTCCAATATAAGCTTCTGCTTCAACATTTATGTGCTCAAACCGAACTTCAATTGTAGGAATATCAAGCCCAACTCTGCGTTCATTTCACATTTGAAAAACAACACAACATCATTACAAAGAAATGTAAGAAAATGATAAATGTACTCTATGGATTAATGCTATTTACCTATCAATGCGTTCCTTGAGTTTCAACAAGAACTTCTCATTATCTTCTTCAGCAATTTTGACAAGCCTCTCAATCAGATTCCTTCTCTCAATTAATCCAAGACTTTTGATATCAATCTCTCTTGCTTGGCCTTCAGCTTCAGTGAGTATACCTCTCTGTATACGTAAATACGTTGGTAGTGTCTCAATAGCTGCCCATTTCAGAGCTTCTTCATCATCATCTTCTCCTTGAGAAGACCTTGTAAAAGCTTCCATGGTGCTGTTCCTCCATATGTTTGAACTGCTTAAACGTCCACTACTGATTCTAAATGATCCTCCACTCTCCATTTTGCTCCCCTCCTCCCGGGCAATGCTAATTCACTACCTATAAAAGAAAGAAAGTCTTCTCTAACTTTCTTTTAAAGAAACTCAAAATTCATGACTGCTAGAGCTAGCAGAACCAGCTCAGTTTCTGATATTTCTGATATGTCTCTCTTTCTCTTGAGTGTTAACGAATGAATGGACAGAGAGATACAACAATGTCTGTGTCTTTCTCTGTCCCTTCCGTAGGGAAAAGATTAATGGGATTTTATTTTATTTTAAATGTTTGCCATGGTGAGAGAACCATATATATATACACACATAGATAAACTGTAGAAACAGTTCAATTTCTTTAATATGATTTTATTAAATGATAATGGTGTTGATGTAAGTGCATATATCATCACATAACAGGCAAAAAGCAGGTGAAAGGTCCATCAAAATCATCCAGAAGAAGATGATGTAGTACCATCTATGAAAGCTACTTGAACAGTGGATATTCTTGAAAATTAAACCTTAATAATGCAAAAATGAAGAAATTTACAATCTTCCCATTTTCTCTGAAACTTAAGCAAGTGTAAAAGTAAAACTTCCCCCTAACTTTCTATCACCTATTATCAATAGTTAATTTGCATTGCCATTAATTCTGAACCGTCCAAGATCCTCATTGAAAGGTGCAACTAGCTGCCGACTCAAATAATTTATAATAGACAATTAATCCATGAATAAAGAAAAGGAAAGATTCTGCAGAGAAAGAGATGAAGAAAGAAAAAAAAATATATACAAACAAGCGTTCCTTCCTTCCACCGCACAAAATGATGTAATATATATAATTACGATTCACTTTGGCAAATAATCCCGAGAAGTATGCCATTATTAACTGCTTAAATCACCCATACAGTCTTGCATACTGGATTTGATAACATATATTTTTATTTATTTAATTTTTCCATTATACCTAATATGCGACAGGCACGTGCATGCATGATTATGCTGCCATCCATTTTACGTATTTCTAGAAATCATATGATCAAATCAACTCAGATTTTAATCATCATATCATCATCATCATCACCTTATAATTGATTTGTAAAGGGAACTAGCGAAACAACTCTTTGCCAAGAGGGTTTTGTGTTACAGAGACGAAGAAAAAGTTCTGAAAAAGACGTAAATATTTCATCAAAACTTGTGTTTTCATTGTCGTATTGGGGACCTTCATTAATCTGGTTCTTGTTCTTGTTCTTCTGGGTATATAAATAAATTAAAAAGTCAATCAGATATTTGTTGAGGAGATGCCATTGCCACTGAAAAGAGTAACATTTACCTAGAAAGGCAGAAATTAATTAAGAATACATTTATCAAATTTCTCAACTCAAAATTATTCTCAAACTCAACGGTTCCATCGATTGATTGAGAACACAGTCAATCCTGAGTGAGATCTTGCCTCTAAATATAATTCAATAATGCATGTATCCCATGTGGTTTTTCACCTAATTACATTATTATTATATATAATTGCTACATCAACTCAATACTATACATATATATCCCTTCCCTCCCCCAAAACCTAAATTAAGTTCAATACAGAATCTCCAGAATTAAATGTACATTGATTCTCATTTTCTCTTTTTGTAAATAAAAGATTTTAAATAATATTTATCTAATAGTATGACAGAATACAGTCATTTTCACTGGTGAAAGATCATTTTTACTGTATGTTTAAGAATCTGCAGGTACAACTTCGAGACTAATATTTAATTCTTTGGCATTCAAACAAAAGTTATCCAAACATAAACCGAGTCATATATATATATATATATATGCAGAAATAATTAGGTCAATGGTTTATTTATTTAATCATCATTAACTTTTGTTTAATCTTAATCCTTACCATCTTGTAATTTATTACTTGAAGTTTACAAAAGTTTTATATAAATAATTTCAAATAAGTTTATTAACACAAATTAATATTTAAACATTAATTTACCACTGGTTTTGTAATTGTTATATCTTTGAAATCCAAACTTGATTAATTTTAATTTGAAGTACAGATGAAAATGTACACAGTAGTACTTGTTTTCTTCCTGAATTGAAATCCAAAGATGAAAGAAAGATATATTGGATGATAAAATAATGTCCCATGTGTAGAAAATCCCCATAGCCCCGGAGAAAATCTGTTCCTCCTATCAACAGTCAAATTTTTTCATAAATCTATTAGAATAATGGTGTTTTTTTTTTTTAAATTTGTTGCTTACTGTTAGTGTACATGCATCTAAGTGGTTGCGTGAGGCCAAATAAACCTGTCTCCACGATGTGATTCACCTCATTTCATGCTAACAATTTTCAGTTCTATAAGAAACTTACTGACCTAAACTTAACATAAAACTAAACTAAAAAATGACCTAAACATCTCTTTCTTCTCGAAACCTATTTTTTAGATGTTTCTTTGCGGTTGACCATTAACTATATATAAATTATTTGAAGGGTTGAAGTAAATGAACATAAGACGAAATGGGCAGAAGGGTATAATAAATACTTAGCTAAATTCCAGATGCTGTTAATGGAATCTTGTTGAAGGGAAATTATGTACTCTTGTGATGAAAACATATTTGTCCCATTGTTACATGTAACATCAATTAAACACTTCCAAATTCTAACTTAAATATTTTAAAGCTTGTTCGATATTGAGAGTCAAAGGGAAATTTTTTAAGGTATCAACTAATTATATTCAATGATATATAATAATCTTAATTATCAATATTTGATTCAAAATATTTCGTTTAAAAATACTAATATTCAATAGAACATTATTCAAAATTGATATTATATCGAATATTAGAAGATTGTTGCTTGACTTTTTGTTCAAAGATTGATGTTTTTAGAGGAAGGGCATCTTCTGCAAAGAAGAAGACAGAAAACCAAATTGGATGAAGTTGATGAAAAATAATCAATCTATTAATGGAGATGCCTTGACATAATTAGAGCATATTCTAAAGTAGAGTTCAAACAATTTGGCACCCATTGGTATGCAAATTTTTTAATACTAGTTTGGTAGCAAGTTGCTCCCAAGAATTGCTTAAGTTGATGCATTGGCATAAGTTTTGTTGACAATTAAATCAGTGATGACATCTTCATTAAGAAATTCCTGATCATAACACGTTTAAATTATACTTAAATGTTGTTGTTTTCCCTTTCTAATTTCTAATTAATCAGACATTTAAGGCAATTGCTCATTCACAGTTGTTGTAACTCTTTGATATTGATTATTAAATTAACAATTTACACAACCAAACCAACAGCGTTTGTAGTCCAACGGTTAGGATAATTGCCTTCCAAGCAATAGACCCGGGTTCGACTCCCGGCAAACGCATACCTTTTTTAATTTTTAAAACTTTCAATTAATTTTTCAATTTTCAATTTCTTTTGGGCCAAATCAAATCTGTTGGTCAAATGGGTGGTATACCACTCACTTGGTAATTAGTTGGTTGACTTTTGGAACCGGTTTGGGGATTTCAAGGAAAAATAAAACAAAAAATCGAACAGGTTCAAAGTACTTCATTTGTATTTGTTTGTGAACTTACTGGAGATAAACTAGGATATGCTTATTTAAATGGGATTTGATGGACACTCACAACCAAATGTGGATGAACCTAGCTATTTTAACAATTACAACATACAATCTGATGATCAAACACTTGAAAAAGAAATTATAAAATTGGTGAACAAGTCTTCTTCTAGAAGTAACAATAATCAAACTTGTTTAAAGGTCTAATGGCCTGCAACAAAAGCTGGACCTGAAGAGGCTGTGCAGTGCATATGAAAT
>WYDK02118167.1:5769699-5780780 GCA_009867345.2 Toxicodendron radicans
TAGTTTGCTTGATTCATGGCAAACACTTACTTGGAATATATAGTCTCTTTCTTTCAACCTCCACCCTGACTCATGATGAGATGTTGATATTTGGTACAGCAAAGTCATGGTTTAGTAGTCCAAAAGTGTCCCCTGGGTGAAGCTAGACTGAAGGTTTATAGTCATATAGCCCTTTGGGTTATAGAAGTTCCTGCTTAATAGGAGCAGTTGGAATCAGTAATAACCTCTTATAATGGCTAAGTATATGAGGATATCTTTGGTATCTATCTTTTATACCTCTCTTGAAGCTTGCTCATATCTGCTCCTTGTTTAATATCAGTAATAATATCCAATAGTTATAAAGACTTTTTTTCTACTTGGTTCTACTGTAGGTAATGTCTTAAATTTAGTCCCCATAATACAGGATAGAGATATACTTCTGGTTAGTAGTTAGCTGCATATGTTTAATTATATTTTCTTTTTTCTTTTTCGTCTTGGTTTCTACTGGTCTCAAGATTTCAAATTATTATATTCGAATTCAATTATGATGTTGCTCTCAAGTTACTTTTAAGCAAATTTAATTGTTAATGTAGTCTGAAAGTTCATTTAATGATCTGTGTATTAGATTCAAGTTGCTGTGTGAGGAATCCATCGAGTATAATAAGCTCGGACTTCGGGATAATGTTGCTCAGATATGTGTGCTTGAGGTATATCAAGACTTATTACCTTGAAAACCTACTAGGATTCACCTACTGTAAATATGTAATTTCTAGATGGTTTCTTCATGAACTTCTTGAATTTTATTGTTTGATATGATTACTTTTTATGAAGTTCATTTTTTTTTATTTTGTTGAACAGATGTTGGGTCCAAATTTCAACAAAAATGGACCGCCTCTCTCAACAAGGTAACTTAAGAAATTAGTGAAAAACTTGTTTTTAGATAACATGTTTAATCTTTTCATAATTTGGTATAGAATTATCACAAACATCTTTCTGTTGTTTTTCACAATAGCTGATGTGAGCATTGCTGGTGAAAGTATATAATTAATAAACATGCATATGTAATATCCATGACTACATAAAAGTTGCCTCTTCTCCCTTGATATCCATAATATCAAACATCATTGTTATAATATGACTGGTAATGATTGCAATTTGATGGTAAAATGAAATGTTAACATCTATGATTTTGATCTGTTTTAAGTACATGCTAATCATATGAATTAAATGTTAAACCCATGCTTAATCCAATAGGTAAAGAACTTCCAACTGATGTTTCTAGTTGTATTTGCTTCTTCACCTTAGTCCACTATTTCGTTTTGCAATCAATTTTGAATTGTTACTTCTTCAAAAACTTTGATTCATATACATCATAAGATTGATTTAGTAGATATCAAGACAACTCAATCATGGTGATCTATTTGGTTGTAAAACATTAAAGATGAAAACATATAGGGGTTAGTCACATGGGAAATATTGTTCAAATGTTACTGTGATACCATTTCATTAGTTTATACTCTGTATCTGCAGTTCAGCAGGTTCTAGTAAAGTTGTCATCTGTAACATTCATGTGCTTTACAATCCCAAAAGAGGGGAAATTAAGCTTGGCCAGGTATGGACTGGACTCACACCTACATCTATATCAGTTAAACTAGGTGATTTTGCCTTCATTATTATGTCAATATATCTTCAATAGGTTAGGACGCTTTTGGATAAGGCTTATGCTGTTTCGAAGATTTGGAATGATGCTCCAGTTCTTCTTTGTGGGGATTTTAATTGTACACCAAAGGTGAATCACTTTTTTCACAAGTTAAGCTTCAGTTAGCATTATTTAATGGGAAAAATCTTTTTTGTCTTTTTAATTTATTGATATATCTGTAAGTTTGTCTTTTATAAATCTTTTGAGTTCAACGCCCTAACCATAACATTTTTGTTTTCGTAACAGAGTCCTCTATACAACTTCATTTCAGAGCAGAAGGTAAAATAGTTTCTTCTGTATATACTTTATTTTCAATGATTGAGACAGTAGGAATTCAAATTATGCATTGTCTACTTCAGTTAGATTTGTCTGGAGTAGATAGAGATAAGGTGTCTGGACAAGCTTCTGCTCAAATTCATTCATGGAAACCATATAATCCTAATCCCAGGTGGGGTTTGTAAAAGTGAGATAAGCTTTGTTTCTGTTGTGTGTTTCAGTTGTTGAAGCTAATAAGCTTCCAAAATATGTAGGGTCCAGCCTGCTGATGGTTCAATACAAGCTCGACCAGTGGTAGGTGAGGGGGAAGTTGGTATCAAGATGAGTGATTCTCTCTCTGGCATGCAGCAGAACAATAAATATTGCAATGCTGAAAATATTCCTTCGTTGAACAACTCGTCTCCATCTCAGTCCATTGACACATTGCCAAATGTGTCTGATAAGGCTTGCAGCAATATGCAATGCATGAATGAGGAGAGTACCCTCAGTGATGTGGCAGCAAATGAAACTGAGCAGACTGTGGTAGATGGTTTCAAGGAAAGTTCAAGCTGTCTTCACAGTGAAGGTCAGTTTCCGACGGATAAACACTGTAGTAATGATGAGATCCGTAAATTTTCTCAGTCCATAGCGTCCCAGCTTGAAGATAAATCTGATTTAACTGAGATGGGAGACAAAGAAAAAGCCAATGCCTTCTCACTTTCAAATCATGGATCATCAAGTGAAAATTCCGACTCAGGTATAATAATAGAAAGTGATAGATCTTGTGATAACTTTAAACTCTCCTTTGTGGGTAATGATCATAGTAGCAGGGTTGAATGTATGAGAGCTTCCAACCCTGAAATTCCGTCTCTATCAAGTAATGATGTAAAACAGGTTAGCTGTTCAACTTCATATGAGCCTGACATCTCCGTTACTCCTACTGTTGACTCTCTAGTATCTGTTGAACTGGAGAATCTGTCGGTGAGAAACTTAGATGAAGCAGCTGATAAACTGGAGAATCTATCCATAAGAACCCCAGATGAAGCTGCTGATAAACTGGAGAATCTATCTATGAGAAATCTAGATGAAGCTGAAGGAGGCGGAAATATAGATGAAGATAACATTGCATTTTTATCTGAATTACACAACAATGAAGATGCCTTTCCTTCTAGTTCTGATCAGTTTTTAGGATCTACCTTGGTTGCTTCTTCTGAGGAACTTGGTGATGAAGTTTTCCATAATATTTCTCCTTCCTTTGGTTCTGAGGCTGTGGATGTGGAGAATATAGCTTACGATCCATCATTGTGGACTCCAATGGAAATAGCAACTGCAACAGGCAATGAAGACTGCACCTGTCTGGAACACCCTCTACAGCTTAAAAGCACTTATACAGAAGTGGAGGTAGATCAGTGCTGCTTTTACTTCTTTCAGATCTTGCAGTTTTTAGCTTTCATACATTCTTAATTACTTTAAAGGAAAGCAAAATCCCAATTTTAATTTTTTTTAACTGTTTAGGATTGTACAGAGACAAGGGATTCTAACGGGGAGCCCTTGGTGACCAGTTACAATAGGTGTTTCATGGGCACAGTTGATTACATATGGTAAGGTTTTTTTTAAGTTTCTACTCTTTATTAGTTCGGGATGATGAACTAAATATGTTGTTCGATTTTACATTTGTTACATAGGTATATGAACACATCAGCTTGCATTTGAAATTTTTGGTTTTTAGATTTAACTTTACAAATTAAAGTTTATTTTCGAATTTGACTTCACATTCAGGCATTCTAGTGGTATCCAGACTGTCAGAGTGCTTGCTCCAATACCAAAACATGCTATGCAGTGGACCCCAGGATTCCCAACAAAGGTAATAATGGGTGTTCTAAAATTTGAGGTCTTTTTTGAAAGGTTTAGAAAATTTGCATTGCTCTTATAAATTCAGCAATCTATTCTGGACCTTATGATATTCTAAAATTGAATACATCTGTGGCTGTCTTTTTCAGAAATGGGGTAGTGATCACATTGCCTTGGCTTCTGAAGTAGCAATCGTAAAAGATTGACAGATCATATTCATAATACTGCTGTTTGGTTGCAAGATAACTTGTGGCACTTGTCAACTACTAAAAAGGTTCAGAGATGCCCATCGGATCCCTCGACATTCATCTGTGTTGTGTCTTCCAAGGTCATGCATCTCCTGGAAAGTCCACAGGTTTTCTTCGAACAAATAACTTAGTTATTCAGTCTCTTGTACCATTTTTGTATATGTTATGTTGCTTTAGTTAAATTGAAATTTTGATCAACATAATTTTAATTGGATCCTTAATCCTCTTTGCTCTTACTAAGGACTAAAATATCCAATCAGTAAGAAAAATTTTCTTTTTCTACAAGTGTGTGGAAGAGATTATTAGTCATATTCATTCTTTATAAACCATAGAATTACATATCATTGTTGCAGAACTGCTGTTATCTAATTTAAAGTGCGCCCAATTGATCATTGATGGTTTATAATATCCTGAGGCTGCTCTTTACAATTTACATCCATTATATGACTTGATAAGTAGGTTTGGTTTTATAACAAAATTTGATGCCTGATTACATTTATGGTTTTATCTTCTCAACAGTTTCCCAGTTCACTTTTAACCTTTAAAGGAGTCATCGTTCAGGATCTTCACAGTTAGATGATGTTTAACATGGACCATTTGACAGGTTGTCAAGGCCAGTAACAGTGAAATCCAGAAATGGTAGCATGTGATTCAACTTGAACGACTTTCTTCTGACTGGCTTTAATTTCAACATGAAAAAAACTTTCTGGTGATTTCATTAACGTTTTACCTCTTCAGGTCTCCAACAGCTTTTCTCTTTCTCTAATTTATGTTGCTGGCTGCTGGGCCATCTAACAACAGAAACTCATTTATCTCTGTCTCTCTCTCAGTAATTCTTTACTGTTTTCAGTTTGGATTTTCTGTTTAATGCCACAGTATTCTTGTCGCTGCCAGTAAAAGACAACAGGATGAGAAAATTATTAATCAATCAATTAATTGAAATAGCGTTGCTTGCAGTATGGCGTCAACATCTTGCTAATTTTATTGAATGCCCGTGAGCCCACATAAAACCTCATATGTGGTTATGTGCAATTTCACTAAATACTAAGCTAGGTTCCTGGCCGGCCACAACACTCTCTGCCCACTTTGATTATGAAATCACATGCACTTCAAAAAGAAAAATGAGCATTAGTTCCCAATAACATATGTTCTGAAAATTGATTCTGGGATCGTGTTTTTATCCATATAATTTCTAATTTGTCCTAATCATCTAAATTACCCAAGTTAACAAATGACATCGGCAAACAAAAACGTTTCCGAAAAGCATTCCCAAATTCATTAAAAAGTATATATACCCTCAAAGGAAAGCACCGAATTTTTCATCTTAGGCAATTTTTAGGTATACTATTCTTGTGACTTGCCGTAGAGACATGAAAGTTATCTGGACAAAGGAAATCGTATTAGTTAAGGCAATCAGCCTGTTCGGCTCTTTGCCATTTTGGCTTGGGCCGGCGAAGCTTCTTGTGTCACGTCTATTAGTCCCACAACAGTATCTTTACTAACTATAGAAGATGTATAACAGTTAACGATATTTTCTCCCACAATATTAATTATTTAATAATGAGTTAATATCACCAAGACCCCCTGGAACTCGCCAAACTGACACTTAGACCCCTTAATTATATATTTTGGCTGTTAACTTAACTAGCCTAAAAAATCAAATAACCTAAAAATTGAAAAATGAAAAAAAAAAAAAAAAACTAAAACTAACAGAATTTAAAATCTTAAAAATTATAAATAAGATAATTAAAAATGAAACAGATTTGGAAAAATAAAAAATAAAAATCTGAAAATTGAAGATAAAAATTATAAGAATTAAAAAAAAAAAACTCTTAAACATTGAAAGAAAAATCTGAAAATTTTTAAATAGTTTTTGAAAAATGAAAATAAAAAAAGAACTTAATAATCTAAAAATAATAATATAATCTAAAAAGTGCAAATAAATTTGCAAATATGAAAAAATTGAATATAGTATTCTCGAGAAATTAAAAAAAAAAAACTGGAAAGATATAAAACGTTAAACCGTAATTTATTATTTTGTATTATTTAGATATTTAATTTTGAGATTTAGAGTTTTTTTTTCATTTTTTAAATAGTTTTTTTTCATTATTTTGTATTTTTTTTTCTTAGTTTATATAAATTAAAGGTTAAGGGAAATAAAGTGCAGCAGCTGTAGGGGCAAATCAGACATTTAAGTGGTCAAATAATAATAATAATAAATAATAATATAGAAATATTTATGATCATGCAAGGAAGTCTCAAAATAAAATAAGATAAGCATTGATTCTAACTGGACCTAATTCATTGGGCACAATCACAAGCCTGCACAACTCAAATTTTATATATCTTCCATTTGTAACTGGCCAAACCTGAGCTGTTCTTCACGAGCATTTACTCCTTGTTCAAAATAATTTAAAAATCATGTCCATTGATTTCTCAGGCAATAACAAGGCAATCTCTGGCCAGATTTCAAATTCAAGGTTTGCTTTCTCATCTGGGTTCATCTAATATTTAAATTATCAAACATTTATTGCATGAACATGCAGAGCATCTTTGCTTTTGTGTGATTTCTGACTAAAGACATCTCATTTTTTGCAGGAATTTTACAGCTCCTTCAACCTGCATTTTCTGATTGTGTTGCTTAAGTTCATGTTTTGATCTATTTTTTCTGATAAAACTATACCATTTTTGTGAAATACCCTTTTTGTATCAGTCTCTGAGAATCCTCAAAACCCAATTTCCGCTTTTATTATAATTCCGCTTACAGTCAAAATCCCAGAAATTATCATCCTCTTCAAGGTTCTTCCTTTTTTCAAATTTTGATCTGTTTTGAGTTCCCACAAAAATGCCCGAATCAAATCCAAATATACCCTTGATCCATCCTTCATCTTCTCGCAAACTTCCTGATTTCAAACAATCTGTGAAACTGAAATATGTAAAACTTGGCTACCATCATGTTATCACTCATGGAATGTATCTATGTTTAACACCACTTGTTGTTCTTATTGCTGCACAACTCTCTACATTCTCAATTCAAGATATCTATGTCCTCTGGGACCATCTTAGGTTCAATCTCGTTTCTGTGGTCTTATGCTCCACCCTCTTAGTGTTTCTATCGACCCTTTACTTTTTAACTCGTCCCAAACCTGTTTATCTTGTGAATTTTGCATGTTATAAGCCAGAAGATGCTAGGAAATGCCCTAAGCAGATTTTCATGGAAAGATCTCGTTTAACGGGAACTTTCACTGAGCAAAATCTTGAGTTTCAAAAGAAAATTCTTGAGAGGTCAGGCCTCGGAGAGTCAACTTACCTCCCAGAGGCCGTTTTGAGAGTTCCTCCCAATCCTTGTATGGCGGAGGCAAGGAAAGAAGCTGAGACTGTCATGTTTGGTGCACTTGATGAGTTATTTGAGAAGACGTCTTTGAAACCAAAAGATATTGGGATCTTGATTGTAAATTGTAGCTTGTTTAATCCAACACCCTCTTTGTCTGCAATGATTGTTAATCATTACAAGCTTAGAGGAAATATTATTAGTTATAATCTAGGTGGAATGGGTTGTAGTGCTGGTTTGATCTCGATTGATCTTGCGAAAGATCTTCTTCAAGTGCATCCAAATTCATTTGCTTTGGTCATTAGCATGGAAAACATAACGTTGAATTGGTATTTTGGGAATGAGAGGTCAATGCTTGTCTCAAATTGCTTGTTTAGAATGGGTGGAGCTGCTATTTTGCTTTCAAACAAGAGGTCTGATCGGTGGCGATCCAAGTATAGTTTGGTCCATACTGTTAGAACACACAAAGGTTCTGATGATAAGTGCTTCTCTTGTGTTACTCAGCAAGAGGATCCTACGGGAAGGATTGGAGTGTCTTTGTCGAAGGATCTGATGGCAGTTGCTGGAGATGCTTTGAAGACTAATATCACTACCTTGGGCCCTCTCGTGTTGCCAATGTCTGAACAGTTGCTCTTCTTTGCCACATTGGTCGGGAGGAAACTTTTCAAGATGAAAATTAAGCCTTACATTCCAGATTTTAAATTGGCTTTTGAGCATTTCTGCATTCATGCTGGAGGAAGAGCTGTGCTGGATGAGTTGGAGAAGAACTTGCAGCTTTCAGACTGGCATATGGAACCTTCAAGGATGACACTTTATAGGTTTGGTAACACTTCAAGCAGCTCTCTCTGGTATGAATTGGCCTACTCAGAAGCCAAGGGGAGAGTAAAGAGGGGAGACAGGACATGGCAGATAGCATTTGGATCCGGATTCAAGTGTAACAGTGCAGTTTGGAAGGCTCTGAGGACAATAAATCCAGCAAAGGAGAAAAACCCGTGGATGGATGAGATTCAACAGTTCCCAGTTGATGTTCCAAAGGTTGCAGTCATCTAAAGTTGTATTAGTTATTACCATTCCCAGTTTCATTTGTTGTGATGCCTGGTGGTGATTGCACTGCTTGTGAGTGATTAAAGATGATAGCATCCAGGTTGTCTTCTATATTGCAAGCTTTATGGTGTGTTCAGTCTAGTGTAGGTAAATGCTAGTGTTCAAATCTGTTACATTTGGTAGGAAACTTTAGGACATTTTTCATGATGGTTTGACTTTAGCATTTTGGTTGGTGTCAATTTAGTTCCATTGAGGAGATGGATCGTGGGAAACTAATGATTTTCTAGCAAATTTACTAGGAGTTCTTACTTTGCTGAACTAGGACCAGAGAAAGAGAAAGCTGTTTCGTTTCAGATTGGCATGTTGTTCTGGGAATTTTTATGTAGAAGAGAATGTTACATTTCCCTTGCTTCTGATAATTAATTAATGTTTCTCATTAGTACCATGATTCATCAGTTTCAGAAATTCTTTCACAAGTCGCTGTGCTGTAATTTTGTGTTGGTCTTGATTCATTTATTCAGAAATTTGTTCACAAATAGTTTCATCTCCATTGCCCATTAGAATAGATAAACATTCATCCGAATTTCATATATTTGTTTATGTGCCCAGCAGAACGAGCCACTATGGGGTTGATTATTAGTTGGTGAAAAATACTTGCCACATGGAGTGATTTCCTTTCCATGTGCACTTGAGACAACCAGACTGCTTCTGTTGAGCAATGATCCTTTTGTTCTATACAACTGATGTTCTTTTCTAATGATTGGATGCTTAAATATGGTTTGCGTTCAGATTTTCAAAGATGTTAAATCATTTCAAATCTACCAATATAAGATAATCATTAACTGATTCAACTTTAGGATTGACAATGTGAAAGACAGGGAAAGGGACTAAGGGAGTCACATGCTCAACATAAAAAGTTTATCCTCTAGTAACATTTTATTTGCATAAAGTTTTAGATTTGTTTAGGGGGTTAGATCCCAAGGGCTAATATATTATATTGTAACACTATCTTATAATCATTTTATATTGAGTTCAAGACTTCTTCCCACCCAAATAATGGCTTAATGACACTTTCCCGCTCACTGACTTTTAAAATATTGTTTTATTACTCAAATTTATATTTCGACGGTGAACAGAGAACAAATACAATCTAGACTGTTGGAGGTTTTTAGAATATGAGAGGCCGATGAGTCTTTTGGTGGTGGAATATTGGATTTTGGTTTTGAGATTGATCGAAATTTGACTTGGGAAGGACAGTTGTACAAACTCTAATCCCTCGATTGTCGGCGATTGACGGGGTCGACAGGAGTAAGATTTGAGGGGTATTGATGAGTGATAATAGGGAAGATAATGGTGTTGGTGTGGAGTGTACCAATGCGAGAATAGAAAACGTAATATAAATTTGGATAATAAAATGATATTTTAATAGTTTGTGTATGTCAAGCTGTCATTAAGTCATTATTTGGGTGTGAAAAAGTCGTTTACTCTTTTATATTTGATTTAAAAGGGTATTTATCACAATTTCTGGCTTCAATCATGTCATGCCTTATTGGATCCGTCATGATCTCTGACTCTACTTTGTAGTTTTGAATGGAACTTAGAAAAGTTGCATGCGGCTCACATGCAACGGCGTCGTGCATGCCACATAATACTGCCCGACCACAATAACAAAATATTAGGAAAATTGTATTTCACAGTGAATATTTATATATATATAGTACTTAAATATGTATGCATTTGATCATAAAAACATGTTAATCTCAAGTCTCAACGTAATAACACATTATTAAATATAAATTTTTTATATCTTTTTTAGAGAAATTTTTTACCTAAATTTTAGTTTGACACATTGTTTTAAAACCAGGATCGGACTAGTCAGATTGGGAACCAGATCCTTATATGGTCTGGGTATATCCTAAACCCAGTTATAGCAATTTAATTGAATTGACACAAGGTTGAATTGACAGAACAATACCGAATTGTTAATCATCTAGTTGGACCGGTCGGTCGAACCGGTGACATCAACATGACATAATAAAATTTTAAAACTCTTTGAATTTCGATTTTGTATTTATTTTATTTATGTTATAGTGTTATTTGGATTTTGGATTTGGATGAATTTATTTTAGAAATTTATTAATTACTAGAGTTTTAAATTTTATTACACCATACTGATGTCAACATAACGTCACCCGTTCGACCCGGGGACCAACCCCTTGACTGAGTTAAGGCCCGGTATAGGTATAAAAATATTGGTTTAACACACATATAGTCAATGAGTAATGCTACAGACACCGAATATTTATACCGAAAAATTACATAGAATGACGTGAAATCGTCCACGTCATTCAATTTTATGTATCCTCAGTCCAGAATAGTTGTCCAACAAATGTGGACGGTTGACCAACAAATTGAAACGGCCGTTCATAGTGAATGGAAGATTGTCCAAAAAATTCATTTCAAAATGACTACTAAACACCCGTCCATATATAAGGAATGAGCGTCCAATGGGCATGGATGAACATCCCAACAATATAGACGCTCGTTTTCAAATAATTCCCACATTTTTTTTAAAACACTAAGAATGCGTTTTCTTCTTCAACACATACTCTCATTCTTCATGGGCTCTCTCAGAACCTCTAGAGCACCCCCTCTTACACTCTTCTTTCCTTCT
>WYDK02118167.1:5788278-5802845 GCA_009867345.2 Toxicodendron radicans
AAGTTTGGTGTGGGGTATATGGTATAGCAGCATGGTTTGACTTACTATTCCAATGTAATCTTATTTTTATATTTATTGGTTTTTGTTTTTTTTGGGTAAGAAATAAACTTTTAAAATATGGGTTAGATTTGTATTTGGTTTGCTACCAAGGAATTGGTACCTGTAGTTTCTGTTCATTGGGTTGGGATGGAGTGGAGATAGATGACTCAGTTGCTTTGGTTTTTAGGAAATTTTGTTGCTTGGGTGAATTATTAGTTATTATTACTGTACTGTTAATGTGCCCTAACATTGGCTGTATTTTAAAGATGATAATAAAAGGTGATTCTGGGTGGGTTTATTTCTCATTCCTTACTTTCTATTCTTGCATGATCAAATCTGCCTGGAGATAAACATACACAAGCCTTACTATTGAGAGTTCTTGAGACCAATTAGCAAGGTATCTGGTACTGCTGAAACCAGTAAATGTGACAAATAAAGGTGACATAAAAAGTAATATTATTTCCCCAACGCTGTTACACATTTGTAGCAATGGTGAGGAGCTAAAAAATCAAAGACAAAAATGGCAGACTCTGATAGCCAACATCTTGGCAAACCAAGACGACTGACTTATATTATAAAAGGCATACAATATTGACTACAAAACTGTTTCAACATGATTTAGTAAGTGGGTTTTATTTTGCTCTGTTGAATCGGATATCCCAGAATAGTCTTCTCCAACCATGAAATATGCAACAGAAATTAACAATATGATCCAATTCAACAAAGAGATACTGACATTTAAACAGATTAAATAAAGGGAATTATGGAAAGACAAGATTACAACTGGTGATGCAGTAAAAATATCTATTCTTGTACTGTGCCCGGCTCCTTTGAACACGTGGCTACTCTTGCACCTATATAGCACAACAATACGTGATGATTGTGATAGGGAATCACACATAAAATATTGTACCAAGTCATTAGAGGTCTTCATATCCGAACCTGGCACAATAGCTTCAACTATAGATTTTAACTTCTGGGGCTCAAGATCAACCCAACACCACTGTCACCTAGAAAGAGTTTGATGAAGCCAGAAATAAACAAATATTAGCATTAGACAATTAGTAGATAACTGTATAATGAATTGGCATTTTAAAATTTAGTGACTTACCTCACATGGCCGGGGCATCAATCATTTGTTGCTATTACTTCTTTTCCTGAAAATCGCTTTTGTTCTGATTGGTGCTTCCTTTGGAGTCAATGCAAGGGGTGAGAGGTGGAAAAGATGGCACTGCCCTTAATATGAACTTGCGGCCACTTTTCAAGGCTCCTGAAGAGCTTGACCCAAGCTCATGCCCACGAGTGTGAGGAGGTGAAACTCGCTTGCGATTAGGGGAACTTACTTTAACCGATTTAATGGGAGTAGATGCATCTTTCAAAATGTCAGGTGTATCATCTTCCAGACTGCCACAAAGCCTGCTGTCAGAGTCAAGCTCCTGGTGATTCTTGGTTCCACCTGACTGAGTCATTGGGGTAACTGGTGAACTACGCCAACGAAGGGAACTACCTGATGAGAGGCTACCACTGCTGGGGCATAATTGGAGTCTTGAAGCATTTGTCCAGTCAGATGCCTTACATGAAGTTGAGGAAGCCATGGCCGTTGAAGGAAAATCCAGCGAAGTGAGATTGCGAAATTCAGCAAGTGTGTCACATCTTGAAGAGAACTGGTCTGTCATGTCTGTGCTGTTGTAATCCATTCTCTGACCACAAGCACCTACATCCAGTGCTTCTTTACTTGTTTCAAGAAGCATGTCATTACAATCTGATTTTTCCAGAGATCTCAGTGTTTTTGTATAAGATGATAATATGGTAAGATCAGACTCAGGTGATGGAATGTATCTTCCAGAAAGAATTCGAGATTTTGGTGCATCCTTTCCATGGCTAAATAAAGTACAAGGATTTAATCAGCTTTGTTCAAGTTGAATTTAATTATCTCAACCTTCCAGCCAAAAATTAATAAATAAATAAAAAATTATGATCAAAGAAACGTTACTCTGAGCAATCGAATGACGGGGTCAATGGTGTCAGGCTGCAGGGATCATACAACTCAGAATGTAAGAAATCATTCTTGTTTGTCATAGTTTCTAGCTTGTCATCAAATGTTCCTTCTGATCTGTCTTTGCTCAACCTGTTGCTTACCATTTCTTCATTTCCAACATAATCTGTATGAACAAGAATAAAGATGACATAGATGTGCATCGTTCTGTTGTTAAGAGTGACTGATTTTTCATTTTTATTTTCGTGCAGGGATGCTGAGAGTGATATTTTATGGCAACAATAAACCGTGATTCAATTGAGTACCCAAAACCAAAGGTTCCCTAGTACATATCAGCTTCAAAATAAAAAAAAAATGAACCCTTAACCAGCAGAGAAATGATAAGGAGCCCTAAGAGGCAAAGCTATAACCCTTAAAACGTCAGATCAAAATACTTTCCATGGAGATTAGCAAGTGACTAGGAAACCATTAATTCTTCTTTCCCTGTATTGTGATGACAATTACTAATTCGACACATGATATGATTCATCATAATGGCATACAGAATTGAGAGCTAAAAGTTCGAGTGCGATTTCTCACCTCCCTTCCTTCCATAGACATTTTTACAACCCTCACATCGACATCCACTTGAGCATCCAACATTAGCCTATTCAAAATAAACCAGAACATGGAACATCAGCCTATTTAATATATAGCCAGTAATTGAGAGAAGAAATTAATTATATGAAATGTGGCACAGAGAAAAAGTTTTACCTGATAGCATTCACAGTATTTCTTCAGACACATTGACTTTTTGCAATTGCAGCCTCTTTTGTGCCTAGCTGAGGCTGGTGTCGTTCGGTTTCCATCATCCTGTGGAGGGTATACCATTACAAAAATGCCAAACTAAACAAAAGAGAATCAAGAAGAAAAATTCTCAAGAGATTGAACTTGGAGGTTTCAAAGCCCCGTGGCTTACAGGAAATTCAGTAGCATGCTGCACAATCTTGGGAGCAAAAGCTAGTGGATTACGGGATTCAATTTGTTGCCTTGTCTCAAGAACAGTATCTTCATACTCTGGTCTGTTAAAGCACCCTTGGCAGGCACAAGGTTCAGCACAATAGATTCCAGCAGCAAAACAATCACAGTAACTGTTTGACAATAAAATGAAAACCAAAAGGTTTAAAAGAAACATATATGGGAATTATATGGGGTATGGAAGTGTGACTTTTACACAAAAATAAAATAATAATAACTTACAGTTTCAAGCATTTGGTCTTCTTACAATTGCAACGTTTGCAACCTTCACCATCAATGGTGCCTAATGGTTTCTTCCTGAAGAAATTGTACAAACTTGAGTGCTCAGGAAAAATATCAAGAATATAGAATTAAATCAGGAAAGATCACATACAAACTTGCCTTTTCTTTTTCGGACTTGTTTGACTGAACTCCTCAAAACTGTCAGTATGCTCTGAGTCAAACTTCCTTTTAGTATGAGGAGTTGCATGATGGTCAATCGGAGGCAACATATCCAAAGGCCCTATGTTGTCAAATGATTCAGAAGTCATAGAACTCACAGCAATTGAAGTCTTAGTTTCAAGCATCCCATATTCAGCAGTAGTTAATTTTACGGCAACAGATGCAGCATGACCCTTAGGCAAAGCATTGACAATGCTGTTTAGATGCAAGCCAATGCCTGATGGCTTGGAAATAGTTAAGGGAGACTTTCCAGTATGACGAGGAGGAAACATGGGAGTCACTGGCTGGGGCAAGTTAACCAGCTGCCTCTTGCTGAAAGTTGCACTTAAATCCAAGAAAGACGAGTCCAAGCTCTCTGATTCTTGGGGGGTAGTAGGTGATCTTGACTCAGTTATATCATTCGCCTGATTTGAAGGATTTGTGCTTTTCACAATAGCTTTAGGTTGAGCCTCTTCAAATTGAAGGCAACGCCTACTCATGCCACGTTGGTTTTGACTGGCCTACATTGACTGTAGCAATTATTTTACAGCAAAAGAATATACAAGTAGGATTTGATAACAAAAAAAAAAAAAAAATAGGTTCAGCTTAAGTAATTGCCATATATCAAAATGCGGGAACATTTTTGTCTAACTATTAGATAAAAATGCCATACCAAAATAGTATTGCAGTTAATGAATTCTAGAACCAAAAAACAAACAAACATCAAAAGTAATTAGCACAGGCATCTCTCCATAGAATTATGAAATGATGAAATTCACCATGGAATATTTGACATAAAGAACAATTGCCACTTTTCCCAACGGACTAAAAGTTCTTCCCTCCACCCTATACAACTTTATGTTGGGTCATACATAATGCTGAGTCAAAAAGCCATCACATCCAAAAAGAAAAACATCAAAATACAACACTAGACTATTCCTAAGTTATAAAAATAGAAAATAAAAGAAATCTGCAAAACTAGCTATAGAGAAATGACATTAGAATTTATCAGACAAATTTGAGATTGGTTATTCATACCTCAGGATCATGTGTTGTACTATCAACGAGTCCACGCGGGATTGCTCTGGCATTTTCTTCAGAATGCTCATATGTCTGAACAATCTGGAATTGTCCAGGCAGCAATTGAGGGGGCCAATTAGATTCATCCCCATGGGCGCTCGCTTCATTCTGCAATGTAAAAAGGAAAATATCCTAAGAGTAGAATATTTTTCCTCCTATACATCAAGATGGACCCCATCCTAACTAAAATTAAGAATGATCCTAACTGAAATTAATAATGCAAAACAAGTGGTACCTGAGCATTTGAGCCTTCATATTGTTGCTTACTGGAAGCATGGTCCAAAGACAAGTTAGACTCAATATTTGAGCCTTCATTAGATGTCCATTCTCCACATGTTTTCTCATCTTTAATCTTGTTTGGCTCACAATCAAATGTGGTTTTTCCTTGAATGTTTTGTTCAGTTTCCCCAGGCATGGCCTCAGGTACAGCCACTTTCATCTTCATATAAGTTTTATCATCAAATTTTAACATGGTCTTCTTTGAGTCACTTATACCACTTTGTGACAATTGAACCACATCGGAAGACTGTTTCAAATTTCGAGCTGCAGAAGTAGAGTTTGCACAATCAACCTCCAAATGATCAGCCAAGTATTCATCCACGCACCCTGTAGGACTGCTGGGTTGTACATGCACTGAGTACTTTATATCACTGTCTTTATGAGTGACTGCAGTCAACTCACCATGCAATAACAAATCTGATTTCTCCAGATCACCAGGACCATCAGCAGACTTTCTGGCTCCATCATCATGTTGGGGCACTTCTGCACTGGGCAACTGAGGACACAGAGACCTGATAACAAATATGAAGTGTCACATCATCATCAATGCTCAAGTTACAGTTGATGTCAATTTGAAAACAATAATCTGAAATTAAAGATTTATCAAACCGTTTAAAGAAACTTGTTTCTCGGAGTGCATTTATGCGTGGAGAAGTGAATACAAGTGGAGGAGAATTAAGTCCCAAGAACCCTTGTAATACATGGGGTGCTTTGACAGGCCTTATAGGGGATAGGTTGCTAAGGAAATTAGAGAAAGGAGATTCCTGAAATGATAAGGCAACACCATTAGTTAAATTCTCCTAGTGCATCACAAAGTAAATGAAACACATAACTCAGACTTGTACAAAAAACTGCATTTAAAGAAAACTGTATTGAAAACCTTAAGGGTTTGGTATAGGTTCCAATAATGCAAAGGGATTTAATCCTATACTTGTTTTACTTAATAAGCGATCTTCATTTCTCGATGGACTACGTATTATGGATAAAAATTAAATAAACTCACAAATCTTTGTATCCTTCAGTTATTATAAGCAATCGAACACCGCATATACAAAAACCAATAAACAAAGAAAGAAACATAGACCTAGAATTGCAAAAGATGTAGTTAAGACTTGCACCAATAAATTAAGTAAATGGGACTATCATTTTTGAAGCCATGCCCTAGTAAACTATAAACATCAGTAAAAAGAGCTAGTAAACCCACTTCAAATCTTATTGCAACAACAAAATTAAATGAAAATGAATCTATATTATGCACTTATCACATCAATTAACTTCAAAATTGTGTCACCGGTTACTCAATAAAAGCAAACTTTCACAACTATCTAGATAATATACATCCACAAAAGCCCAACCACACCAACACATTTATGCAATGAAAACACTTTTAAAACCTAAATTAAGACTAGAATGAAGCCAAATAAGTAACCAAATATCCCACCCACTTGACACACAACATACCAAAAATGTCGCAATAGAATGAGATCCACAAAAACTGCAAATGCTGGTAAAAATCTACAAAAATTAAAACAAGACCGGTAAATAAAAATAAATGGGAAAGTAATGTGTAGTTACTTGAACTGGAGAAGCTGATGATGGAGTAGCTAAGGTGGCGGCGGCAGAGGCAGAGGCAGAGGCGGAGGCGGCGGTGGTAGTTTTGGCAGTTGGCTCAGGAGAATCCATAATGAGAAGAAGAGACGCTAATCGTTGAGGTCAATCTCTGCATCTTCTTCTTCCTCGCCCACTGGCCGCCCAATCTTCTGAAACTGAGAGTTGAAAATGCTGAGAAAAAAAAAATTCTTAATTTGTTTTTTTTTTTTCATTAATTTTTAATTTTAATTTTAATTTTTATTACAAGTGAAGTGAATGCGTGTTGAACGTAGCGGCTAAGAGGGCGGGCATTCAAAATCCGAGCGGGAACTTTTTAATTAGGCCTTTTTTGGACTTTTTGGCCCATGGGCCGAAGCACATCAAATCTCAGTCAGAACATTAAATCATCACCATGTAAATGTAATGCCCCAGCAAAAGATGTTATGTTCTGTTACGTGTCTATTGATTTTTTTTTTTTTTTTTTTAATTTTTTTATTAATGGAGTGACAAAACAAAGGTGAAGACTGGCTTAGAGTTTATTTTGGATTCTTCATATAAATATATCATTTCCATTAATTTGGATTATTATGAATAATCGTTAAATCAAAGATAAGGCTATGCATATGGCTACCTCTTTCGTTTCCGTTTGTTGAGGAGTGATTTCAGTTTCTTGTTTATTATAAAGATTCAGAATAATTATTCACTGTGGTGGTGGTGTTAGCTTTACAGTGAGATCTTTCAGAGTAATTAACTGTTCATGAATTTGGGTCTGATCATGAGTTGCATTCGATCTAAGTTGACAAACAAAACAATAAGGGGAGGGGAGCAGCATTACAGTTATCATTCTATTTTGTAGGGCTGAAGCTGAACTGAAATGGATCATCCAATTGATCAGTTTCAGTTGAATCTGATAATTCTAACAAATAAGATTAGATCAAAATTTCAAAAACTAATAATACAACTAATTCAGTTGATAGATTTTCAAATACAGATAAGGCTTTGGAAGAAATTTTATAATGTTCATCCAGTGTGTCATTAAGCCTGGGTTTGCCATGCCAGGCCAGGTGGTCATACAAGAATGATTAATATCAAGTTCCGGGGTTCCTATTGATCTGAGAAACTGACTTTGTTTGATCGACATGGGAGATGGTTTTAATATATTTAGAACATAATAAATTCTTTAAATTGTTCTTTTTCACTTCATACCTTATCTTCAGCCTCTTAAACTCAACTCATCTTCGCCATTACTTCTTATTATCGACCATTTAACTCAATAACTTACACATTCTCGTAGCAAGTTCCACAGTAAAATACCCGTTCATGACTGATATATATATATACACCAAATTCGAGCACCGTTACGATGAAACTCAAGCACCTGAGTTTCATCATCTACGTGCTTGAGTTCATTCATCGTTTCTTTTTTTAAGGGAGCCTAAGAGGTGCGATGCTTATAGAATTGGCATAATATGCTTGACAATACAAGTTCTATAGATTGATAAGAGAAGTGTGAAAATTGTAGGGTTGAGAAGTTTAATGAGAATAAATGCTGAATATAGATAAAAATTTAAGAGGTTGAAGACAAGGTTAAAAGTGGATGAAAATTAAAAGAGCGATCAAATATTAAAAAAAAAAAAACCATTTTAATTATCCTCCTATTTCGGTGAAATATTAATTACCTTTTGATGGATTGGCATGCTTCGACAACATGAGTTACTTATGTGCTATTAAGCCATTTTGTTATTCTTGTCTTCCACATTTTCAGGGATGGCAACGAGGTGGGGTGGGGAGGGGTGAGGTTGGTTTATCTCTGTTTCTGTCCCCGACCCCTAAGGGAATTCTCCGTCCCCGCCCTGCCCTCACCCAGGGCCCAGACTATGGGGTTTTTTCCCTGTCTCATTCCACGTCCCATAAATAATGCTACCAAAACCCATTCCAAACATAACGTTTTCATGAACTTAATCGAATGTGGAAACTAACTTAAACAACAAATTTAATTTCTAACTCTTAACATCATCACCCCAAGAAACCATTAAAATTCAACGATTCAACCGAATCAAGCCAAGCTTCCTATTTTCTTATTCACACATTTTGGTGACTTAATTTGTCTTACGTTTCCAAATCTTTATTTTAGAATTATATACTTGACTATAGTTATTTTTATTTTGTTGACAATAGAGTCGATTCTTTGTTAAATTATAAGTGTTTCTTTTATACAATAAATAATATAATCAAAATAAAAAAAAAAAAATGGGAGAAGCGAGAGGATTGATTGAGTGAAAATGGTGAATGAGAAAGGAGAGGAGGACATTTGGGAAGTCACGATGAGATGAGAAAGATATTGGATGACTAAAAAGTAAAAAGAAAAGGGAAAACTTTTATCATTATTCATTAATGTGGTGACTATTATCTACGCATCCTCACGTGCATGCAACCTGCTAGCACGCATTACGTAAACATAATATATATATACATAAATTAAATACTCATAATATAAATAAATAAATAACGAGATAAAAATATTTTACAGAGCACGTACGTATAATAATCCAAAAGAGATATTTTTACTTCTTTATGCATGGATGGGTCACGATGCCTTGATATATATAGAGAAATTTGTTCACGTTATATACAGATTTGGACTTTGTAAACTACAAATCGATAAACAAAGTATACATGAAGTTGTGTATGAATAAACAGCAAGTAATGTTGTTCAGTACTGTGGTTTACTGTAATGGCCGGTGTCCAATTAATTTGAGTCATATTGAAATAATATTGCATGTGTTACGTAAAGTAAAGGAAGTATTTGCGAACTTTAATTTGTAGAGAGAAGAGAAGTGAGTAAACCAGTGAGTATAATAATAATTGATGAATGGGAGGATAAATGAGGAGTGTTGTACGTAAATGGGGGGAAGGGGGGAAGAGAGATTAAAGTTGAAAGAGAAGAGAAAGTAAAAAAAAAATGTGTATATGTATACGTTAGGGTGTATTGGGTTGGTCATGGTCATGCATGGAAGCATTTCCCAATAAGAGAATCGAATCAGTCCCCTTTCCTTTTGCTTTTTCACAGTTTGCTACAGCCTTCTTTACCATTCCCCAAGAAATTGGTGGGTGATCATCTAATCTCTTATGGGGTTTTTATTTATTGTATTTATTTTTTATTTTTCTTTTCTTTTCTTTCTTTCCAAGTTGTTCCTCTCTAGAGAGAGAGAGAGAGATTGATCAAGATTCAAAAAAATAAAAATTAAGAGGACGAGAAGGGGAAAAGAAAATGACAGAGAAAAAGCCATTGCAGTAGTGAAGAGAAAAAGAAAAGAAAAAGATGGTCAAAATTTGATGAACCTCGAAGACTTCGATCCTCTTCCATCATCAGCTTCGACTATCTTTATCGAAACTCTACCATTTCCTTTAATTCCGTAGCTCTCTCTATATACTCTCTTCTCTTAAATAATTATCATCATATATTAATTTTTCTCATCTCATTCAATTCTCAACATTAATTTCAACTATCTAACTGTTATAAAATTATTTAAACAACGTTCCTTGAAATTATAGCCATGCAACTTTTACTTTAACCTTCACTACGTCGATTCAGGCAGCTCAGTACTACCAAATATATCCCTCTAAATTTACCAAATCTGACATGCACGAGTGGCCCCAATTAAGATAATAATATACACACATGCAATCCAATGATTTTTTTTTTTTTAATTTCTGAACGAAGCTTGCATATAATTAATGATCGATCAGGTTATTTTCTTTGTTTATTTTTATTTAATGGTCTAGCAAAAAGATGAAAGGATATTAAATATTTGTCCAAACTCTTGGAAAAATTTCATCAATTAGGGTTTCATAAGAACCCATTTGACTTACTTGTAAAATTAGGGTTTGAAGTACGATGAAAAAATACAAGGAATATTCAAATTTGAAAAGTATCCTCCATTTTCCCTTATACAGTGACTGTGAGGAAGTGGGATCTCAAAGTTACAAAGTATATAAATGAGAGAGGAGACTGTGAGGAAGTCCTTGGTTTTCTTAAGATATATAAATAAGAATAAGGGACGTGGGTCCTTTTCTCTCAGGTTTTTTTTTTTTTTTTTTTTTTCGGATTTGAAGAATATTCATTTTGTCTGGTAAGAAATAGTGAACTTTGTTCCTCCTTATCCTATCCTCACTCATAAAGAAAACATTTAGGCCATACTTCTACACTTGCATGGACCCTAATTCAGTAGACACAACACAGAAATTCAAGGCCTTAATAGTATAAATGTTATACTCAAAGTCAAGATTAAGTTTTCTGTACGATATATATATATAATTCTTAATTAATTTCCCTCAGAAGATTGTTAGAAATATGTCAAATATGATGGACAAACAGGGGGATCGAGTTCTAAATAGTTTTCTTCATCAAATTAATTCGAGTTTTTCTTTTACAATACAAGCTATATAGTTTTGCTTTATGTGGGGACAAAGAGGCGGGGCGGCTCAACAAAGTTAAACACTAGCTTTGAAAGCAGTTTTACAGCTTGAGTACATAAGACCTTCTTATTCAATATAGCTTTGAACACAAGAAACGATTCAATTCATTGAAAAAGAAGAAGAAATAATTCAGAGATGTCAAGAGATTTTTTACAAAAATCTTAGGAATATACTATTTTATTTAAACCACACAGACATAGTTTATGAAATGATTCAATTAATAAACAATGGAGGAAAGTATATATATATATATAAGAAAAGGGGCATTTTTGGAACTTGGATATGCAGTTTAAGCGTTTGCCACCTCTAGAACTAGAAGCCTCAAAAGAGGGTGTAATTGGCTTTAATATTATCTTTTAAATCCAAATTCAAAATTTTTATTTCTTCTTTAAATTTTAGTTTGTTGTGTTGTGTGAGTGATTCCATTGTTCAAGGAGCCAAAGTGAAGAATATGAAAAAGAAAATGTAAGCCTCCCTCTGGCAACCTCAATCTGCTCCGATTCTCGAGGTCTTAACAAGTATATAAACCACCTTAACCCCCAATCCAAAATCACAAATAATCTCTCTTGTTCTCTTCCTAAATATTTACTCCTTTTCAACTCTCTGTTTTGTTAAGGTGAGAGCTTACACACCACATATATTTTAATTTTCATGCTTTTCCTTCACTCTTCTTCATTTCCTATATATTTCCACAACCACTACTATGCATGTAAAGTTTTCAATTATGGTATATGTTGCGGCATTTATTTATTTCATTTAATAACTTTCTCTTGTCTTGTGGGATGAGTTGATGATCAGATCATGAGTAGGCCAGGAGACTGGAATTGCAGGTTATGCAACCACTTGAACTTCCAAAGAAGGGACTCATGCCAACGGTGTGGAGAGCCAAGACCTGGTGATTACGGAAGTTTTGGTGGGAGGGGTGGTAGCTCATCTTTTGGATTCAATACTGGCCCTGATGTTAGGCCTGGTGACTGGTACTGCAACGTCGGCAACTGCGGAGCCCATAACTTCGCTAGCCGCTCCAGCTGCTTCAAGTGTGGCGCTTCCAAGGATGACTCTGGTGGATTAGTTGAGAGTGACATGCCTCGAATGAGAAGTAGCTTTGGCTTCGCCAGTGGTAGCTCTAGTCGCTCTGGATGGAAATCTGGGGACTGGATTTGTACCAGGTTCATTAATTTAATTTGCTAGTTACATTTTTCCTTTTTGAAACGTCTAATGCAAACATAAATTTGCACATCTCTTTCTTTCTTTATAGATATATGGTGTACGAGTCCGTGCATGGGATGCACTGTGATTTTAAATACTATTCTTGTTAATAATTAGCTTGATTGAATTGGACAGGTCTGGTTGCAATGAGCACAATTTTGCTAGTCGTATGGAATGTTTCAGATGCAATGCTCCTAGGGATTCTGGCAATAAGTTTTCGTATTAACCATATAGTCCTTAAATTTTCGAGTAAGGGGTTTTCTAATTAATGAATATATTTCCTTAATAATTTACAATATTAATTTCTTTCATGTCTTCAAATTTTCAGCTACTGCAGTCCAACATGGAATGAAGAAATTAAGACAATGGCTATGGCATCGCAGAATTCAGTCTCCATTTTGCTCCCTATCTACATATCTATTTATTTCTTAATTTTAGAGATTTAAGGGTTTTCTTCTGCTAGCTAGGGATGAAGGCTTCAGTTGTTAGCATTTTGTGAGGTTTCTAATATCAACTATCAAGTATACGCATGTCATGTAGTTCTTCTGTACTATCAATATCTGATATATATCCATCTATCAGTGTCTTTTTTTGTGATGGTTTAATTTGAAGCTACTTTAAAAATTGTTGCTTATGTTTCTTCTCTCTCTAGATCTCTTCAATTACATATATATATATATCTTTGTAAATGTTTGTGTGTGTTAAAATTATCGATAGTTCAAGACTGCTTTATTTTTTGATGAAGCTACAAACAAGTGGTCCAAGGAATATTTGACTTATAACTGTAAACAATTAGCATATTGCTCGTCTCTGCAAAGCAATTTAAAGGGGTTATATAGATGGACCACTATGGGATCTTTTGTTCATACCAATGCAAGATAAAAGACAGAGATAATGATATTCAAACCCTATCTTTGGAGTATTAATTTAACCCTTTTGGGTAGAGATATGGGACAATATAAATCATGCCCTAATTAAATCAATAAGATTCATATCAACATATTAAAGATGAGAATTGTGTTTAATTAACATAAGAATCAGATTCATCGATCTCTCACTCTCTTCAAGTATATATGTATATATGTTATTGGAAAACTGTTTTTCAAGTTTAATATTTTCAAACTATTCCATCTTTAAATTTATAATTCATCAAACATGAATCTTACTTATTTCAACGAACCCTAACACAAGATCAAATATATATAAATTACAGGCCGGTAGTTACTCGATTACGGATTATCTCAATCCCTTTGCTGATAAACTCTATATATATATGTACAGTACACCGGCCCCCTGGATCTGATAAACTATTTGCCAGTTTACATGCATATGCATGGCATGCCCTTAACTATATATGTAATTTCAGAGTAAATTATCTCAATCGTTTGCTGATAAACTCTATGTTCACCACCCCCTGGATCTGATAAATTATTTGATGACAGTTTACATGCATATGCATGGCATGCCCTTAACTATGTAATTTCAGAGTGAATCTACCAAAACATAGACTTTTCGAAACCTCAAATCCTTGTCAATCGAATGGTTACATAGAGACGTCAAATAGTAATGAAAACAATCAGTTACCATGATGATGATGATCTTATTATGATTAACGGATGGGGTTAAGTTTGAATGAGGGAAATGGAGTTAATCAATGGAGTTGTTTAAAAGAAAAAAAAAAAAAAAAAAAAAAAAGTAAAGAAAATTCACATAGGATTCCAAAGCTTTTTAAGCTAAAAACTTTCATGGGTTCCCTCATTGACCTCTTGGTTTTAGTTTTTATATAACAGCGAAAAATATTTTATTGATTGGTCAAAAAGGAACCACACATTCATTAGTGTCTGCTACTACACTCCATGACTTAGCTTTTAGCAAGATTCTTTGTTTTCACTTTAAAGCTTAGCTTTATGTTACGTTTGATTTATTTATTTATTTTTTTTGATGTTAGTGAAGTCAAGTACATCTCATTAAATCATGTCACCCCTCCCTCCTCCCCACCCAAGTAATTTTAATTATATAGTTTTCTATATATTATATAGTAATAATGTAGTAGTTTGGTGGGAAGTTTCCAATTAGAGAGATGATGATGATGATGATGATTATGATGAGATTAGATTAACATTAATTAGATAATTAAGATGAGCAATTACAGAGACAAGACAATTGATGGAGAAGATGCTGAAGAAAGAAGAACATGAAGATCTTTAATCATGAATTTAAATGTGGAAATTGGGTCCCAAAAAGCCATCGAAACTAGCTACTGAAACTGAAGAATTCAGTGAATTTTTAAAGTAGTTTAAGAGTTGAAATATATATATAATCAACACACTGTGATAGTCAAAATGGTAAGAAAAAACAAGAGAACTTTTATTCTCTCTAATATTTTCAAAATAACTTATACTTTTTTAAAGTTATTTTCTTTTGTAAACTTTATATACCAAGCACCATGTTCAAAAAT
>WYDK02118167.1:5843658-5854287 GCA_009867345.2 Toxicodendron radicans
GTTCACCTGCCAAACAATAGAACGGTGGTGATTGCCAGCAGCCATCACATACTCAGCATAAATGAAGTCCCAGCTGGAAATTATTTGAAAGATATTCAAATATAAAATAAGATTAACATCATAATTTGCAAGAGAGAAAGAAATGGCAGTAATATGAGTTACCTAAAATTGGTGACACAAACAGACCGAATACCAGCTTCAGCTGCTGCACGACATGCAACTGGAACAACATCTGAAACCTGTTTGGGTTCACCAAATAGCCGTGTCCATCAAATGTTTCAACAATATAATTAAAAATAAAAAATAAAAGCTAAAGCTTGAATAAGGATGAAACTTACCACTAAGTCTGCTTTGATAGAGTTGAGCCATTCAACTTCAGTTTTCAAAATAGAATCACGAGGAACCACTGCAGTCTCTGAATACTAGTATAAAAAGTAAAAACGAAAAAAAAAATCAAAATCAATAATTAAGAAAAAAGAATCAAATTAACAAAGAAATTGATATCCACATTACCTTCTCCAATGACGCAAGGCGATCGACAGTCAACGCATCTGCCTGAACTGCTCCACAGTCTAAGAGTACCTGATTTCATCCAATTTCACCAATGAATACAAAATTCAGCAGAAACAGAAGAAAAAAAAATTAAAAAGAAATTAAAATTAGAAAAACCTTGCGAATGAAGAGGCGAGGAGATTGAATTTCAGAAGTGAAAACAAAATCAGGAGCACCGGTGACAACATGCACATCGTGACCAGCGAAAATTAAATTCCTGACAACCTCAACAACACGGGTGGCGTGGCCAAAGCCATGGCCAGTGACATAGTAAGCGAAAACCAGATGGTTCCTGGATGCAGATGCTGATACTCCTTCATTCTCCTTTATCCTCATTTTGACTCAACTTTCTGCTTCTAATGGAAAAAACAATGGATTGGTTTTGGATAAATTTATAACTGACAAAAGAGATATGGAAGCACACGCAAAGGCAAATGGATCAAGACGATAAGGAGTAATTTAAATTAGTTTGGACACTATGTGATCACAACTAGGAGGCGTACCAGTTTTCTCTCTTTTCTTCCAAATTTGTTGCTGGTGACTTCATCACCTTTTACTCATTCCATTTTTACTTCACTTCAAATTTTCCTTGTCACTGCCAAGCTGGACTGCCTGCTTTTATTGCCTTATCCCAGATTTTTTTAAAAACCGTACCGGATTCGATTGATCTGCTTGGAAACCGGGCATTATCCGGTTCGGGAATATTCTAAAACCGATAATAATAATTAGATTGAATTGATCCGAGATTGAATCAATAAAACAGTATCAAATCGCTGTTCTGATTGATTAAACCAATTTATCTAATCGATAACATCAGTATGATATAATCAAATTTTAAAATTTTTTAGATTTCGATTTTTTATTTATTTTATTTATATTATAATGTTATTTGAATTTTGAATTTTAATCAATTTATTTTATAGAATCATTAACTATTAGAGTTTTAAAATTTTATACATCACACTGACATCAACATGAAGTCATTGGTTTGACTCTTCGAGTCGGGTCCTTGACCGGGTTAAGGCCCAATCTGGATATAAAGACATTGATCCCAATTTCTAATAAATCACGTCTCTACTTAAATGCTATAAATAATATGCTCATCCTCGTCATCTTGCAGTATATTCTTTTATGATATATCTCAAGAAAACTTTTCACTTTTTTAAATCTCTCATAGGATAAGAATATTGATGCCAGAACCACCTCTGGGGTGGTCAAATGGTCAGACAATGACTCTTGGATGTATTATTCAAATGGTCTTAATTCAAGTCACATCAATTGCTAATAATGATAACTACTGAAAGGTATAACCGGTCCTTAACTTCAAGGTTTATGAGAAATTAATCGAGATATGAGTAAGCAGGTTCAGACATCTCCGATCACAAAAAAAAGAAAAAAAAAAATATATATATATATATATATATAATGTAAATTATCAAATGTAACTTTACATGGGTTAATATTATAGAAATGGTAGGGCATTAAGGGACAATATAAGAATATGTCTTCTTTTTTCTATCTATTAATTATTAAACATACACTAATTATTCTACACTATAAATAATTTAGGGAAAATAAAATGTTAAAAATATTTAATCAAAAGTCTGTAATTTTTTTTTTCTCATAATAATTAGATGGGTTCAATTAGATTAAAAAATTTAGAGTAATGTCATACTTACAACTGAGTCATATAAATAAGACATATAAATAAACAAAAATTACACAAAATTTATATAAAATTATTTCTTTGTCCTATATTTTTTGTCTGTTTATATGATTGTTTGTGTTATTCGATTGTAATTATTAAAAATTTTATTAGATAATTCAAAATGAGTAATATTACACATACATAATTTTTTTACATATATTTTTATATATCTTTATGTAACAAAAGATGATTGAATAAAAAAATTATTTTTAATTTAAAATTATTAAATTATTTTTTATTATATAATAATATATGAAAAATAATATATACAAATATTTGTACCCATCCAAAATTTAAATTTGTATATAGGTATTGCCAATACTTACGCCATTTCATTAAAAAATAATAAAAATTAAAATTAAAGATGGAGACAAGTGTCAAGTGAGGGCAAAGTGGTCATTTGAGTTGAAAGAAAGGGTTTTATCAGGGCGTGTTCCGCCTATATATTAGTCCTGTAAGTGGCGATAGAATTATTTAGGGTTTCGTCTAAACCTCAATGAGATGAGCAGTCTTACGCCAAGGCGGCTCAGAGAGGTAGCCGGTGGACACAAACACGATGCGGAAGTCGTCGGATTAACTGAAAGTGATTGCAGGTGTTTCGTTCATTTTTTTTTTCTTTTTTGTGGATGATATGATAAAAATGGGGCTGGAGTTTGGCTCTTTGGCTAAAATCATCGTGCCTTAGTGATGAATGCAGCTCCCTATATCAACCCTTTTGACCAAAGTTCGCCACGACTTAATATTTGTGTTTATGGCGAATTCATTTGGTATGAATGGTACATATATATTGTTTTTGAATTATTGTATCGAGTAGTAATTCAGGCAGCCTCTTTGTAATGTAAAATGGCAAATGAGGTGTTAAACTGCTCGTAAATCAATTTGCTTATGCTCTTCAGATTTGCTGAGATTCGTCATTGAAGCTGGTCTAGTAGGCATAAGCACATCTTTTTCATATCATATTTAACTAAATGTTTAAAGATATTCAAAGGAGAATTTATAAAATGAATTGCGGTTCTGTATTTATGTTCTTCCATGAACAAGAGTTGGATCAGTTGAATTGAAGATCCACGAACGTATAAAGATTGTTACCTTTACAAATTGATGACCCAACTGTTGTGTAAACGAAGTGCGACTTCTGTAGAACTCTGAACATGAGTTCCTACCGGATGTTCAGGTAGAACAGCTGTCTCTAGGATTATTGAACCATGACTTGGACAAGATAATGCAAAATTTATCAGCTTTATCATCAACCAAATTTCAGGATCTCTGACAAGATGAAGCTCAGCAATTGCAAACAACAGATACAAGTATTGTAATTTGTGGTCATTATTACACTAAAATTGACAAATGAGATGAGATGATAGGCGATGTTACAAATGGGGTGTTTGGTACAAGAACAGTGAATGGTGTGTCCGATGGGTTACACAAGTAGTCAAGCAGCCGTTTCCGCCTCTGGGCAGTCCTACTACTGCTTGCGAGCAGTCAGAATAATAAAATACAATCGCCACCCAATTTCATTTGAATAAACTCGAATTACTAATCACCTAAATAGATTATTTTGGACCCTTGCAAATCATCTCTATGAGCCGCAGTTTTCATTCTGTAATCTATACTCTCTGAATTATGCCTACTCTTTAGCTTTGCCTCTAAAGTTAGCTATTACAGCCCAATATAGCCAACTTTGATGTTCCTATGAGCTCGGGTTCGACTCACTAATGTGCGAGTCGAGTCGAGCCCAAGTAGCTCGCGAGCTACTAGGTTCGACTGCACCCCTAGATGTGTTGTGCATCCTTGCTATACTTGATCACAAAATACCAACTTCCCTCCTTTCTTACACAAACCTTGTTCACCAACTGAATTAACAACTTTCCCGTAACTATACTTGAGAGGCATTCTCCCCAACACTCTGTGAAACTCCCTTATACACTTCCCTCTCCTCTTTCTATGTTCCATTCCCCTACTACTCAATCCCACTGCACTTATTCTACTCCTCAATTTCCGCCCTTCATCTTTATCTCCTTCTTCATTTCTTGCATCTCCCCAATCTCTTACTCTCTGTGCCCCCAACATTATGGGTCCCGCATTCGTTTCATCAGCTACCGCGAAATTCATCAGTATGTCCTCGCAGTTATGCATTTCGTCAACTATATTTCGCATCTCACGCATCTCCTCCCCACCTCCACAACTGTACTTAAACAAATAACTGCTCTTCAAAATCATGAATTTAGTTAAAATAATGGAGTACTTATCTGGATGCACAGTATAAATCCACTCTTTTCTGATCAAATCAATATCATGTGACCTCACGAACACCCCTATCAAACGCTCACTGTTCGATTGCCATACTCTGAAGGCAAATTCGAATGATTTAGGATCCATCTCCACGTCATCGTCGCAAATTAAGACGGCGCGGGTCCCGATTGATGATCTGGGGAGGAACCGGGTGTTGAGGCTATCGGATGGTTGGCGGTGCAGGGAGATTGATGCAGTGCCCAAGGAGGAGAGTGAGAGATTGTGGGCCAATTGGGAGACTGTTTGGGTTGAGGTGGAGGGGTTTCCCCAGAGGACTAGCACAGAGGACACCAGTGGGGACGCGGAATACGTGGCGGCTATTGATTGAAGAAGAGGGATGCGGTACTCTGAGTATCCGTTGATGAGGACCGTGATCTGGTCCCATCGAAGTGTTCTCGGGTCCCGCTGATTTGTGGGGTGGCATGGGTCCGAAGACGACAGTGTACGAACAGAAACCACAGTACCATAAAGTGTTGCAAAAAACAGAAAGAAAAGAAAGCTTATCGGATTCATCCCCTCCCCTCCCCGCGCGGTGCCGGTGGTGTTCTATTATGTTATACAATGGCTAAATAAAAATAGCTGAATGGGGTGGCAGTTTCGCAAAACTGCGTTTTATTTTACTTGTGGCAATTTTGAAATATTGTAGCGAAATGAGGTTTATTATTTGGGATTATGTGGATAATGGAAGGAGGGAGGGAGCGAGTGGTTGTATCGTTATGGCGATGGTGAAGGCACTAGCAATAGGTTCATCTTCCCCAGGCAGGACGAATTTTATGCGGATAATGCCGTCAAGTTCAAGGCCAAGTTATTTGTTCAATTTAAAATTGAAGCCCAGTGGTGCAGCTCAGTGTGCACCAGCTCCACTTGCACAAGAGGTAACAGAACTTTTGATTTGATGAATCTTAATTTTGTATGTCATCAGTTCTGGGTATTCTTACATATTTTCAGTTGAGTTGTATTGAAGGTTGATGTGGGAATAATATGTGAACCTTGCAATGGTAGAGGATGGTTGCTCTGTGATTTTTGTCAAGGGCAAAAAACCAATGTCAAAGCTCAAAATAATCGCATTTATCGTCGCTGTCCTTCTTGTAGAGCTGTAAGTGTCTGCTGCTCTTATCAATTATTAATTGATATAATAAATTAATCTTTCAGAAACAAATCAAATCCAAGTACCCTTGTTTTGCTGCAGGTTGGATATGTGTTGTGTTCAAAGTGCAAAGTTTTCAAATGTGTGACCTTCCCAAATTATGATGATGGTGAGGATTTAGTCCTATAACTATCAGCTTATGTATTCTTGGAGTTGACATTCATTGTTTTCAGAAGCTCACATGCAGGTTTTCTTCAATTCCTTTGTGTAATTTTCCTCTCATGAGAATCAAGTTTCTCAGAGAGGCATCAATGTAATGGTAATGTGCATATTGAGAGTAAAAAAATGGTTCAATACCTGATTTTTCATCACACATTGTGGACTTAATTGAATGTTTTAGATAACTAAATGGGCTGAACCAGGTGGACCAAGGCCCTGTTACTGAAATTATCCACTGTCTTATTATCCTTCTTGAAAATTGTTATTCTCCGTATCAGAAAGGTGTTTGACTGTTTGTCATAATTTGTGTATCTTTTCAGGCTTTGATTATGCTCCATTTATATTCATGTATATTTCACTAACCGGAATATGTACTTTTGACCCTTCAATTTTTTACCTTAAAACCATTAGATAAGTTGTAATAAATCTATTTTCTTTAAGTTGCTTGAATTAGTTGTGTATAGTGAAATATTTGTGTTTTCAATTCTATATACACACTTGTGCAATTTACCTTTGTTTTCTGCTTACTCGATTTGTTATTGTTCAGATTTGTTGCTTTGTGCTTATACACACTTAAAGTTTGTTTCTAGAATTATAAGAGCTCAATGTATATCCAAATACATGGAATATATAAATAGTTAAACCTTAATTTCATATTGTTAAATTTCTGTAAAATTTCTTGGATGAATTTGTTTTAACTAAATTTTGAATAGATTGCTTGTGCTCAATGTTTTTTGGTTCACCAGGGCTTATTTTGCTTCACTATCTCGTCAGATAAGGGCATTATTTTTAAAGTTTCTTTACCTTGTTTCAGATTAGGGTGTTTACATTTTCATTTCTCAAACACAAGGCTTTCCATTGAAATTTGAATCTATTTTTAATTATTTTTGGAATTAAATTTGTTCTTGTTGGTGAATTTTGATAAATTTCTTACAGCAAATGCCAGAAGGCTTCTAAAACCATATTTTTCCACTGTCTTTAAGTGTTTCCTTTGCCTGATATACTAATCTTTCTAAGTGACAACAATGGCCTTTGCTCTCAGAGGAAAACCTCTGCGATCACTTTGGGTAGCATTGATTGGATCATCTAATTTGATGTTACCCCTTGTGCTTTCTGAGTCAGCAAACAACCTTTTAGGACTTTTTGTTACTTGCCATTTTCTCCAAAAGCAGTGGCAAAGCTGTTTTGACTTGGAAAATCTGCACTTTCTTTAAAACCAGGATTTGGCAATCAATAGCATGATGCCCATGTTACCTTATCCATCAAGTACAATCCAACTCTTACTTCATGAAGACTTTTTACACTTTGACATGCAAAAACTATAAGAAATTTCTAAAAAGGAAAATCACACATCAAAATATTATATTAGCTTACAGATGATATGTGAAAGAATTTCATTACTAGAGCTTCACTAAATGTTTGTGACAGTTATAGTAGATTTTTCTTTTCAATATCTTTAAACTTCATAAAATCTTTATCAGCTGATGTAAAAAGAAAAATTCATATTTCTTAATAATGTTGTTACTCTCTTCCTACTAACTTGTGGCATACTTTTAACAAGTGGAAGTCCTAATTGGAATAGCATTAATCCTTTTTAATTTTGGCAGCTGGATCATACTCCTGTTAATTACATAGGAGAATGATAGGTGTGTCCTTTCTGTTTTGCTTTTCTTCTCAGTATTGTCTGAATGGAGATGTGTAGGGTGAATAGATGCATATCTAGCAGACTGGCAGTAGGTCTCACAAATTGATGACTGCACTACATGGTTTCTGATTTAGTCCCTTAAAGAAACCAAAATGTCATTAATTTCTAAATCTATGAGTACTGTAAGCATTTATGAATTCTGGATGCTTAGTGTATGAAAACTGCAAAGTTTGGCTTGTAATGTTTCTGTTTATTGAATCTAACTCTGGCCTTTAGACATGGGAACAAATTATGCACAAAATAATGTGGATAGACGCCTCTTAGCGTTTGGTAGTTTAGAGAAGGTTGATTAGTCATGGTTAACATGTGATTCCTGTAGTAGAAATCAATGGATGCATGTGCATTGATTGATCAAGCTTTAAATTGTCCTATTTTAATCCTTAGTGTTGCTTGATCTGAGTGCAAATGGCTATAATATGATATTTTAATTCATTAGAATACCTTTGAAACATTTGTTTCCGTAATCAATCACATAGGATACTGTACTTGCTTACTGTAATTGCTAATACATTTTTTTATCTCTCTGTTTTTTTTCTCCATCCTTTTAGTTTTGACGAAGTCAAGCATGTGTTTGCTTGTGATGCAATCATATATTATGAAATGTTGCACATTCACTAGAGGACAATTCCGTAGTAATTCATCTGTGTAGTACGCATTACTGAATCTGGCTGACTTGTGCTTTAATGCATTTCATACATAGTTTATTCTCAGAGCTAATGAAGTTGATGACTAAGGCCCCTATTATCAAGACAAAGTCATTTTATTGTCAATATTTGTGTTAAACATTTGTGTAGAAGTGATGTTTTCAGCCCTACTCTGGTGTAAGTCAAAACATTTATCCATGTGAATTATAATTCTATATACTACAGCTTCTTCTTCAATCAGGGTATTTTTTTTTTTTAATTTTGACGGAGGAAAATGTATCTGTGTCCAATTACAAAGAGAAACTATACTTTGCAAAGACTTGCTGAAAAGGACAAGAAAGGGACATATTCTTCTACCTCAATCTTGAGAATTTTTCAGGGATAAAGAAAAGAAAATAGAATAGAATATTTAAACAAATCATTTTGAAAGACTTGTTTGAATGATAGTTCAGTGGTTATGGTTTCTACATCACAATTAGTTAGGCTCATCATTTAGGCGGTTTTGGGTGGTAAGTTGGTACTAGAAGTTCTTAAGTAATGATAATCCTCTTCCTTTTCTTTTAATATATTCTCTGTTAGTTGGTATTTTATTATTCTAGGCCAATGGGTGACCACATCCTGATTCCTGAAATGAAATGCAGTTGGTTGGAGAAGTTTCAATTAGTCTGATGCTGTTCTATCAATTTGATGCCTCTCATAATATTTTAGAATTGAAAATGCAGGGGGCTGGTTTGACTTATAGAATATGTATGTTCCTTTGCCCTGTCCAATTGCCGAACTAGCTAGAACCCAGCAGATTTAGCCAAAATTGTGTTCAGGGAACTGGACCTGATTTCAGATCATCTCTTCTGAATATCTTCCGGTACCTTTATGCATTAACGCTCTGTGTGAAAACTACATTTTGAGTTGAAGGTTCATAGATTGGGATAGGTAATGAGAGTAGTTTTCTATCAAACAAAGTCGATCAAAGATACATGTGAATTAAGGAATTCAGGTAGTGTTAGAAAGAGAGAATTAATGCAGGAGCAGAATATGAAGTTGTTTATATCTTTAATTTCATTAATTCTCAAACGGTTCTCTTACACTTCTACATCATCTTATTGATCATTCTCTATCTCTCATACATGGCCGCATCAACAAAAGAAGGAAAAAAAAGAACAAAAAGTCAAATATGACTAAAAGAGAAAAAAAAAGAACTATCTGCACATTGGACTTTGAGGATGATGAGATGGCGTTAGTGGGCATTCTGATGAGCAATAACTCTTACTATCATCCACATTGAACCAGCATTCCTGCTCTAAGAACATATCTTTCTTTTCCTCCACCAGCTTCACAATATTCTCGAAAACAGATACTTGACAAGGAATCCTGAGAACACCTGTTTGTTGAAACCCAAATTCCTCTTCAGCTTCTCTTAGTAAAATGTGAAATGCTTGATGACTCAAATACTCAGTTGGGATAATGAATCTCTTTAGTTCTTCTCCAACACAAACAGCTAGATACCCTTTTGGGACAACATTGCTTGATGCTTCACGAACTGAGTTATCTGATAAGGAGAGTGTCCTTTTCAGAAACTTGATGCTTTTACTCCCGTTGTTATTACTATTGGTGTTGTTGATGGCGCTTGTTTTTGATGAATTTGCAAGCTTTCTCCATTTCTTGAGGATCTGTTGAAGCCTAACAATATCCCTGATCTTGTTAGACTTCTTGGACTCCATGGCTTGAATTTGAATACCTGCAAATCTATGTCCTTCACAATTGGTTGCTAATAATAATGTCAATGTCATAACTCATAAGGGTGATTCCATTTTATAGAGAGGTTGAGTGTTAGGGTTTTAAAACTATTATACTAATATTAAAGTAAAGGAAAAACCATGAGAGAGGTTTGAGTGGTTGCTTTGCTTCTCTTGGTTGCATAAAAAATAAGCTTTAAATCTCAGTCTCTCTCTCTCTCTCTTGGATTGCCAATAATGACACGTACTGAGATTCTAATAATAACAATACGGAGAGTTTAAATTAGAATTAGAATCCGTGAATGGTGATTGCTTTAATTTCCAAAGCAAACCCCCCCAACAGTCAAACTACCTCGTACAATTCAATCGTACTGTTTCTGTATTTTAAGTAATATTTATCTACATGAATGACCCAAGTTACAATTTCAAGAGAACCCCATGTGAACATCTACTCATTCAATTTTAAATTCGTATTCAAAGTTCAAACTCTAGGTTCTGGGGATCCAAGCAGAGCACATAGTGTCAGAAATCAGAATAAGCTTGAAAGAAGAAACCTCTTTCTCTTCCTAGCCATAAGGAGCCTGGAGCCACCGCTGTTTAATATTTGCATAAAATTATCATAAGAAGAGCAAAAGAGGAGTGGCTTGGGCCGAGGCTAGGGCATTGTAATGTGAAGTAATGTTGCATTA
>WYDK02118167.1:5856989-5872280 GCA_009867345.2 Toxicodendron radicans
AAAATTGAAGGAAGACCCACAACATGTCACGACACGGCTCACTGTACGGCCCATGGAACGAGGCACGGCACGGCACGGCACGATATATAGTGGGTCGGGCCGTGGGCCTTCAAATTTCGTGGGCCGGCACGACACGACACGGCACGACACGACAGGGCACGAATTGCCGTGGGCCTTGGCACGACACGACCCACGACACGACGGGCCATGAAAAATTGGACACGGCACGGCACGGCACAGCCCATTGACACCTCTAGGTACCACCCGTCCAAACTCCAAAGTCCAAAGAATTATAATGTCTATTCAACCTCTCCAGTGATAGACAAAAGGTTCTGGAAGCAAATATGGGTTTGTAAACAATGTCGAAAATTAAAGTATTTATGTTGCAGCTTTGTAATAATGCACTCCACTAAAGAAAATGTCTTTAAGAAGAAGTTAGCTCTAGATGCTCTATGCCCAATTTGTCATGAAGCTGTCGAATCTATGGAACATATGATCTGGGGATGTCATTGAACTCATCCGGTGTGGTTTGCATATGATTTTTAGTGGGATATTAGAAACTCTCAAGTGCACAGGTTTGATGATTGGTTGATTGAAAGGTTCTCAATGTTGTCAGCCTTAGACTCCTCGGAGAATGCCAAAGCTCATGTTGACAACTTTTGTTGGGTGATTTGGAAAATGAGAAATAAAGTAGTGTTTAGGGGAGCTTAGATTAACCCTCAACACGCTGTTAACCAAGCTAATATTTGAATATGGAAGCTCATCTTTGTAAGCTTCCAGTTTAGCTAAAAGAGCTCCCAAACTCATATTTTCCTTGCAACTCCTGGAAACCACCACCTGTTACTTGGGTTAAAATCAACTGTGATGTAGTCTTCAAGCAATCCTCATTTAAAGGAGTGGTGGGTGTTGTTGTAAGGAACGAAAATGACATGTTGTTGACGGGGATAGGCTTTGAAAATCCTCGCCACTTCCCCCCTAATTGCCGAAGCTTTAGCCTTAAGGGAAGCCCTTGTTTTGGCTACTGGTTTGAGATTTAGTAAACATTGTTTTGGAAACGAATTGTTTAGATCTCATTAAAGCTTGTAAAGAGGATAAAATTGTTTGGGAGATAACTGGTCTAGTGCATGATTCACAATCTAGCTTGTTCGATCCCGTCCATTGTGTTTCAGTGGACAAATAGAAAAACAAATTTATTAGCGCATAAGGTAACAAGACTAACAGCTTTAGACTCTTTACCTTTGAACTGATGGTCTTTTCCCCCCTCCTAGTGTCTCGCGAATTTGCAACCATAATAAATCAAGCTAATTCTTGCTCTCTCTAATTTGATTGGTCTTCTTTGTAGTTGTCATTGTTATTCTTTCTTCTCTCTTTGTTTGTGGAATGTTTGTCATTTTGACAAAAAAAAAAAAAACTTATTTGGGATGATCTTACTATTCTATTTTATTTTGAGACAATATCATAAACTACCCAAAAAGTTCTTGAATTGATCATTTAGACCCTAAAAGTTTGAAAATTGTTATCACTATTATCTCTTTGCCGTAACTCTATTAAATTGTAGTTTTTGTATTACATGAGTAAAACAACAATTTTAGTCTTATAATAAAGTATTTTATAAACCTAACAACAACGTAACAGAATTGGGGTAAAAGGGTATCAGCGATTTAAAATTTGTAAACTTTGAGGGTTCATTTGATACCACAATGGGGGTATTAGTGATATATTATTCAAACTTTGAGAATCTGTTTGATAAAAAGTGCAAAAAATGTTCTCCGAATGATAAATTCGAAAACCTGAGAGATAATCTATAATATTATCAAATTTTGTTTTATTTATTTGACGAGATCATCATCCAATTAAATTATAGCACCCATTAATTATTAGGTAAAACTGGTCATTATTAATAAAATAAAGAGATTTTTAAAATTATATAAACATATTTTCATTTAACTAAAAAAGGTAATACTGAAGTACAACAGTCCAAAAAGATTAAAGTCAACTCGAGTCAGCTTATCTTATCAAAGTAGTTTTATAATCATTATGTAATTATGGAGACGATTAAGGTTGCTGAGTGCTAATTAAAATGATTAATTAAACAAACATATTCATAAATTAAGGTTCTCTAAATGGGATATATATGCTATATCCAAGTGATATTCCAAGTAGGATTATATTATATGAAACAAATTAACCGGTCATATATATATAAATATGATAGGACAAATTAATGAATGGTCGAGTGATATACATATTTTGAGCACTAAAGCTTAATGGTCGAGTAATATTTATACTATATGATTCCATTTCCATGCCAAAATTAAATTAAATTAAATTGAAGTACCAATAATAATAAAATATTATCGACTTTGTCAGGTTAATTAGTTGATCGAGCACTACTGCATGTCTGCATTCGAGTAATATTTATACTATATGGTTCCATTTCCATGCCAAAATTAAATTAAATTAAATTGAAGTACCAATAATAAGAAAATATTATTGACTTTGTTATGTTATTAGGTGATCGAGCACTACTGCACTAGAGGCAACATGGTCATATGTGGATCACATCACATAAACCAATAAACTCATAACTTTGCTGATCTGTTGGCCACCACTTCCAGCCGAAGCATGCCTGCCGGCCTTCCTCTTCCAGCACAACCTCATTAACCATTAACCCCTCGTTTAATTTAATAACACGAACTCCTTTGTTGGAAAATCTATGTATAATTATGTAGTTTCATGAATTTTTTTTTTTTTATAATAATAATAAGATAGTAAACGTATTCTGAATCATTGTTTCGTTGATTGCATACTGTAAGTTTATTAGCTATACTATAGTTTGCATGGCTTACAACAAAAACTAATACTGGGATCACTATATTGGCCTGTAGACCATCAATAAACCCAACATCAAATGATAATTTTCTTATATTATCATTTGTCTTTACCTTCTTTTTTCCTCTTCAATCGATCACTGCTTTTACCAAGAAAATGTGCTGAAAAAACTAATGACATAACTATTTAATTTGACAAACAACAAACAACTCACGTAATTATACTACGTACATTATGCTTTGCATTTATGGGGGACATATATTTTGAGATTCTCGATGGTAGCTAGGTAGATTCATGAAACTTTGAGTCGATCATCCATTTGTTCATGAGAAACAGGAAAAAAGAAAAGTTTAAAGAAAAAGAAGGGGAAGACAAAAGGTGAATAGACAATCCATAATTATTGATGAGAGCTTTTTAGATATTATATATATAATATCTATGTCCATGAATGAGGAATCTCTTTAAAGTTTTCCATTAGTACTATGTCAATAAAATTCATATATATAGGAAGAGAGATGGATAAGGGATTTCACTGAGGATTTCACTGAGGAAGGTGTGTTCCTTTGTTTGGTAAGAAGTAGTGAGACCTTCAATATCGGTGGATATTGAATATGATTCCAACATGTTTGTTTCCCCATTTTATTCCAATTATATTATTCTGCCGCGCACATCATCATCACTTCTTTGTCCCCTCACTTTCTTACCCTAATCTTGTTTATCCAACTACAATATATATATATCTCCTCTAAATTAAATTAATAAAAGAAGATAATATTATCGCCCGGTTATATTATAATCATATGCTATTTAATCTTCCCATCTAAATGTTCTTATGGTTACTCAAAACAGAACTTCCTGAACCACTTCTTTGTGAAGAGAAGAAAAAATTAGGTTAACTAGACTAACCACTTGGCCACTTCCATGCCAGAAAATACAACCGACTGACAAAAGGGCTACGTACACGTGTATAAAACTATTGAATTCTGTTGCCTATTTTTTTTTTTTTTTTTGGTGAACAATGAGTTTATCCTACACGTCAATCCAATAGTAAAACTAATACATTTCTGAATATTTATGATCCTGTCCGGCAAGTTTACCCGAAACTTTCCGGGTATAATGACAAGAAGATTCCGGGCCAAAAGAGGGATTCATTGATTGATTTCAGATTAAGGTGAGTAAGTAGTTAGTGTTATAGACTTAGAAACGTATCTTCTTTTCTTTCTTTCTCTCTTTGAATCCGAATTTCAATGCGTGCAAACACCATGACTTATATCTACAAATGGAATTGTGTTTGTGTTGGTATGATGATGAGAATGAGAAAGACATAGGCCTTTTGAGTTTGTTTTCTGTCGCTTTATCTCATAATTTCTTTACTACTTTGGGCCTCGTCAGACTCTCACTTGTTTAGTAATATCACCTTCTAGTATTCATCTTATCACCAAACCCCATTATTTCCACCTCTTAATAACATTATTTCTAAACAATCCCAAATACTAAAATATTACTATTTGTAAAACTTAGATTTTCTCTTATTTATAAAAGTATAGAATATATATATCTTTACTTTTTTTTTTTTTTTTTTTAATTCTTCATAATTGATTCAGTGCTTTTTCTGGTATTAGTTATATATATAGGATTACAGGTTAAACGTTTCATTGGACAAAAAGAAGAAGAAATAAAAAGGAAAGCAAGTGGGGAGTGGGACATAATTCCCACGTAGTCATAATATTATTTGTAAGTTAGTGTAATAAAGGAGGCAGTTGCTTTGAATTTGCATTGAATTCCGCATTCAAACAAGTCCACATTCATTTCAATTGCATATATATAGAGCTGATTATAACAACAAATTTTTATACAGATCGAATTAGAAAGCAAGTAAGGGAGAGAAGAAGAAGAACAAGAGGTTGATCATGGAATGGAGGAAGTGCTACTTGGATGTCATACTGGTTCCACTAGGCTTCTCAATAACCGTGGCTTATCACGTTTGGTTATGGCATAAAATCCGAACTCAACCTCTCACCACCACTGTTGGTACTAATTCTAGAGGCAGGCGTTTCTGGGTTGCTGCAATGATGAAGGTACCTGTTTTTTATTTAACTTCTTCTTATATATATAAATCTTACTATGAATAATGTGTATATATATGCCAAGTAAATGCTTAATTATAGGAGATTAAAACCCCTTTTTTCCCCTTTTTTTCTGGGGGCAATTACTTCAATGACTAATTTATTCATGAACTTTCTGTAGATGCATTTTCCAGGTTTTATTAATGAAATTATATGCAGAAAACTCTAAGACCATACCATGCATATGTCGTTGAAGAGATCTTTGTCTTCTAGAAAACTAAAGTAGACAGGCATTAGTGATAAACCTACACGATATATAAGTGGGGATGCAGTCATTAATGGTGCAAGAATATCCGATTTTTCAGCCAGCAAATCAAATGAGCTGGTAACACATGTCATGGTGTCATTGGTGTATAGGGATTAATTATTGCAGGTTATAAATGGGAAACATGAATATCCTTTCATAGAAAGATGCGTCTCAGTAATGCCATATATTGCTTTTTGAGGTGTATGATCGTCTTGATCAATCTTTTCAATTTCATTATCACGTTGTAGCCTTGCTCATCCACGTACACCACCATCACATTCCATGGAAAAATCAGCTTTTCCTTTATAAAAATAATAACAAAGACAGGCGCAAATGCTGCACAATTAATGGCAAGAGTGCATGTCAAATTGTTCATTCTCAGCCACTCCAACATATAATCTGCCAGTACTTAAATTTGCTATTTCAATTGTATTATGTATATAATTGGTAACTTAAGTAATAAGTTGGAATTTGATTTGTGGGTGCAGGACAATGACAAGAAAAACATCTTGGCAGTTCAAACGATAAGAAACATGATAATGGGATCAACCCTAATGGCAACAACATCGATACTCCTTTGCACGGGTCTTGCAGCAGTTATAAGTAGCACATATACTGTGAAGAAGCCACTAAATGATGCAGTTTATGGGGGTCACGGAGAATTCATGGTGGCATTAAAATATGTGACACTTCTCACAATCTTCCTATTCTCATTTTTTTGCCACTCATTGTCCATTAGATTTGTAAACCAAGTGAACATCCTCATTAACACTCCACCAGACCCATTGGCCATAGTGACTCCTGAGTATGTGAGTGAACTATTAGAGAAAGGTTTTCTTTTAAACACTGTTGGAAACAGACTTTTCTATGCAGCATTACCTCTTCTTCTTTGGATCTTTGGCCCAGTCTTAGTCTTCTTGTGCTCTGTAACAATGGTCCCAGTGCTTTACAATCTTGACTTTGTGTTGGGGAGTGGAAAAGAAAAGCTTGCTGTCAATGGATCAAAGAGGGATTTTGAATCTGTGTAATCATATATTTATATCTGTATAATCACTTGAACTTCTAGTGCATATGCCCATGCATGCATGAATGAATGCTTTCGATACATAAATATATATCTCTCTTAATTTGAGCCCCATTTTGTTAATTTTTCTTCTTCTTTTCTTGATTTGAATTAAAACCTTTGATTTACCTAAGTAAAATCATATCAAAAAAGAATTGCAGTGGTGTTTCGTAATCTTAACATGGGTGGAACGTGGAAGTTAAGGAAAGATTGATCGGAATGGAAGTATATAATATATATATCATAATGTGAGGTTGAAGAATGAACATATCCTTGTAATAAGGTTATATACATGATGACATCAATTATAAATCATTCAGCATTATGGATCCACAACTTTTGTCTTGTTCATTCTAATGCTATATATCATAATGTGAGGTTGAAGAATGAACATATCCTTGTAATAAGGTTATATACATGATGACATCAATTATAAATCATTCAGCATTATGGATCCACAACTTTTGTCTTGTTCATTCTAATGCTATATATATATATATATAATTAACTTATCATCTTTTTGCATGCAACATAAAAGGTGCTCCTTTCGCTGCTCCAATGGAGTCATAAAGTGGTAAACTTTTACTATTTCCAAAAGCATGTATAATTTTATGCTTTGTGACAACATGTATCATTATTCTTATTACAAATTTAAGAATATATATAGCGTAATACAATGATTCACTTAATTAAAAAAAAGTATAATTAAAGTTGTTCGTAATTATTGATTAATTATTAACCATCAGATTTAATAAGATCATGAATCAATAGAATTAAACAAACCAGAATATTATGCCAAGCTCGATTTAGAGATGGAGAAGAGGAACATCCTCTTTTGACTGCAACAGTTGTTTTCGTTTTGATAAAGATTTGCACTAAAATGTTGTAGAAAAGAGGTGAGGAAGATTAATATATGATTTAATCTCCCTATATATATGCGTGATTGCAATGTGAGTTGGTGGAGGAAGAAGAGATCGTGCTTCTGGCATCCACATATATATTCAGAAACCTAACTTGTTGTGGATACAAGCTGAAGCAGTACTACATCTTCCATATCTTGAGACTTAACCATCAAGACACGAAATTATGTATATATATATGGTGACAGATTTATGTTACATCGATCAATATGCATGGTTTAATTAATTTATCATTCTACAAGATATAGTATGCACCAATACCATATAGTTTTCAATTAACAAGCAATCTCATTATGGAATTGATTAAGAAAATAAGCTTTCGTGTATCTCTTAAATGCAGCCATTAATTTCATGCTCTTATAAGGTCACAGACATAGGATGAGCGACAATCCTAAAACATCTAGACATTAATTGGGGCATGCAAACATGCATGGCCTGCCTTTATAACTATGCGTGTCTTACTGAATTTACTTTTTCATTCCCCTTCAGAGTTAGAGCTACCTTGAATGGCTTAACCAATTTAGAACTTGGACGAAGGTCGTGGACAGCCTGCTACCCTCTTTTTCTGAGGTAAATTTAGCAGTTTAGTGAATTCGAAGCCCAGAGATTTGACAAGTTCAGCCCAAAGCAATTAAAGCTACTGGGCTGGGTACTAGACTAATGGTACCCATATGTATGTGAATTAAGGATTGGGCAAGTGCCAGTGTGGATTGGTTCAGCGGGTTTGAACTACTCATTACTCATTAGCACTTTGGTCACTAAAGTTTGAGTCTTAGTCTTCTATGTGAACAAATATCCTAAAACTTTGTTGCCCTTTCTAGGGCCCCACTGCAATGTACTGCTTTTGACAAAAAATAAAAAATAAAATAAGAGGATTGGGCAAGCATTAAATTTCTTTTGTAGCATTTAGGGAAGGTATATAGCTTTGGTTTGCAATCTAGGTTTGAGTAAGGTATTGTTGGAAAAATATTGTTTAGATTTTATTAAAGTCTGTAAAAAGGAAAATGTTTTTTCGGAAAATTAATGAAATTATGAGAGATATTCACAACTTAGCCTATAATTGTTTCTCGTTTGGTTTTTAGTAGACTATAAAAAAAGCTAATTTGTTAGTCTATGAGATTGTTGGGTTAGCAACATTTGATTATTTACCTATAAATTGGTTGACTTCTTGCATAACAAGTATTTTGAGAATTTGTCTTACTGAACCTAGAGAAGAGGATTGTTCCAAGGGGTCATGTTGTTCAAGTTCTGCTATCCAAGGGATTAGTCAAAGAACATAAATCTCCAACCAATTACTCACTACCTAGAGAGAGCAAATTTACGGAGATGTATGCAACCAGATTTCAGGAAAAAGTTCCTCAGGTGTTGAATGTTTATCAACTCAATATTGATCTTCTAGATCTGATTCCAGAATTTCAGAGGTAGGTGGACTGAACATTTTGAGTCTGGAGGCTGTTTGTCAAAATCTTTATCATGTCTGTAGTTTTGGAAAGTCATTATAAGAAAGAGTATTTTGTAGAAGGTAGCGTTGGCTTATCAATTTCATGTCTTTTGGGAAAATAATGATCAGTATGTTCTGCATATGGTTGTACTACTTGTGCAGTTTGACAAACACCTGATCATTGCCTTTGCTATTGAATTTTTGAATTAACAAGAGACTAGAACATTGTCTTCATCAAGCTCAAACTGGGATAAACAGTTTTCTGCTAGAAAAATGTAATAGATTTGGTTTATTGCTGACTCCACGTGAATGAGAGTAAAGAGAGCTGTGAAACAAGTTATCTGCAGTTATCATCAATGAAGGACAGACTTTAATTAACAAGCATAATTCTGTTCGTAAAACATAATTCTGTGATGTATAAGAATGGTATAAGAAAATCATGAAAGAATAAGATTATTGTAAAAGTAAAGTTTTATCGAGAAAAAAATGATTTGGTGTATAATATATTAAAAATTCTTTGACAACACGTGTAAGGAAGCACAAAATCTTTTTGAGGAATTTATTGTAGAGAGTAGTAGTGGGGGAAGCCTGGTAAATCAGTGTCAATAGTTAGGTATTATTTGTATTACCCATGAAAAAGAAATAGAAAAAGAAAAAGAAAGTGGAGTTAATACACTTTTCATCTTAACATATAAAAGCATGCATTCCATTCATCACTCAAACTTTTTTTTATTTTATTTTTTGTTTTAAAGGTCGGTGCCGGTGGCAGTCTGTTTCACCTTTTTCATTTTCATTCCACCACTTGTCTCTTTTCTTTTTAATTTTTTATCAATCCTCTTTTACATATTTACTAAAACACCCCCTTCAATTCCTACCTTTCTTAATGCTTAGGTAATCTAATTAATACAATTTCTTTTTGTACGTGTTTTGATAACATCATAGAATTCAGGAGATGTGTTTGGTATAAAGATAAATGAAGATGAAGATGAGCAGAAACTGGGCTAAGTTGAGGAGTGATACATGTAACAGAAAAGTTAATACTTTCATATATATTTTATTATACATTACGTGTCTATTAAGAAAGGTTATTTTGGTAATATTAAGATTTTACGTGAAATTAACTTTAAGCTGTTCATGTGATGGCTTTAGCTTTTGTTAATTGTCGTGATATGAGAAAGTTGTTAATATAAATAACATAACTCACTTACTTGAATTCCCCCCCTTCTTTCTCTTTCTCATTTTTTTCATTTCTCTCGTTAATGGAGAATCAAGCAGGTGATCAAACTTCATCCACTGAGTCCCACATCACTTCCATGCACCCTCCTCCTCCTCCTCCTCCTCCTGCTGTCGCCGGAGGAGGATATCACATGAAACGAAGTCCATCAGAATTAGCTATGGCAGAGTTTTTTAATTTGAACGCATCATCAGATCACTTTGCTCAAAACAGCATTATCAATCACCAAATTTTCCATGAATTTACCGAGCAATTATTCGCTGACGATCTTTCGTTTGATTTCAAGAATCGGGTAATTACTTTATTTATTTCTATTATTTAAATTCATGTGTGAGCCAATCAGTAAGTGACAAAACATATATTAGTGTGGTGATTAATTAAATAATTAGGTAGAGTGTGATAATTACAGAAATAATTTTTCTAAGAAATGACTTGTCGTTTTTCAATTGGCTTATCATGAGCATGTCGTACACACGAGAACTACAAATAGATGAGAGATTAAAAGATTATTTAGGTGTGTTTAATTAATTATGATTAAGATTATTAATTATGTGCATGCAAACAGGAAATATTGATGAATGGGTTTCCGGGTACTGATAATGTGTGGGCAGAAAATCCCACACCACATAAGCGAACCAAGATTGATATTGCAGCAGCCATTGATTCTCAGTCATCCATATGTTGCAGAGGTAACAATATTAATGAATAATATTAGTATTAATTAATTGTAATTAGATGAATAATTTAATATAAAATTATATATGTAGGAAATTGGTTAGGTGGAAGTGATCATAAACCCAACAAATGCAGCGAAGAAAGTGAAATAATAGCAAGAGGAACAAGCAGCGGTTCATCGGGGGATCAATCTGACGATGAAGCTGGTCAATGTGAACAAAGCAATGATCCTACTCATTTGAAACGCATTAGAAGGTGATTTAATTAATTAATTAATTAAATTTGTGGGGGTTATATATATTAATATTGTGGTTGCACTAATGAACTAATCCAGGAAGGTCTCCAACCGAGAGTCTGCGAGGCGATCAAGGAAAAGAAAACAAGCACATATGGCTGACCTTGAAACCCAGGTATTATTATAATCAATTAAATTAAATAATTAATTATATTTTAAGTTTTTAATTTGTTTGTTTGATGGATCATCAGGTTGATCGACTGAGAGGAGAAAATTCATCTCTGTACAAGCAGTTTACAAATGCAACTCAACACTATCGAGAGGCTGATACAAATAATAGAGTTCTTAAATCGGATGTGGAAGCTCTCAGAGCCAAGGTATATAATATAATACATAAACTAATTATTAAATTAATTAATTATGCGTAAATTAATGTAATACATATATATATAAATGTAGGTTAAGTTAGCAGAAGACATAGTGACTCGAGGGTCATTTACTTGTGGATTGAATCAACTTCTTCAAAGTCATTTAAGCACACCACAACCAGTAACCAGTCAACACAATCTACGTCAATTATCAAACGTAGCAGTATCAGTTTCAGTCTCTCCAACGATTACAGTTCATGGAGATAATAATGCTGCAAATTCATCATCTTCATATGCTACTGGGATGCCTCACAATTCCTCACTTAATGCGTCTGATATCAACAATGGACTCCTTCAAAGCGATGCTGCAAGCTGTGTCTCTGAGATTTGGCATTGAATTAATAACAATGGAGAGACTTTCTTTTCTTTAATTTCTTCTTGCATGGGTGATAATATATATAATCTAGTTTCGTATCAGATAGTTGTGTTCATTAATTTTTTTAGTTTATTATCTGTCTAGTCTTCTTCTACATTAAGATGAGATATATATAAACCAAAAATAAGATGAGATCCATCACTTCTGAAACATGCAAGTTAATTAATTCAATAAACTGCAAGAAGTCTTGAGACGGGAGCCTGCGGTTTCGCTTTGGATGATCAAGAAGACATTATTGTGAAGAACTTGCTGTGAAATTTTATTTCTGACAAAATTAATGGAAAAAAAGAATGATGAATATACAATTAGGTGAGTGATTAGAACAAAGATTTTCAGCCCATCATTAGTTCGAACTCACCAAAATCAACCTTTCCATCAAGATTCAAATCCACAACCTTCAACATCTTTTCGATTTCAGAAATATCCCAGCCTTTATCCAATCCGAGACACTCCAGCACCCTCTTCAACTCTGTTGCTTCTATATATCCATTGCCGTCTTCATCAAATATCTTAAACGCTTCACGTAGTAATTCATTGCGCTTTTTCTCATCTTCCAGTTCTCCAAGTGCCTCTTCTACCGGCACTTCTTCTTCACCAGGCAGGTCGAAACTTGACTTCTCTTCTTCTCCATATATCAACCCAAGATTCTCCACAACCCGCCTCGCTTTTTCTTTCTTTATCTTCCCATTGTCCTCCATTCCAAAAACTGCAGTAAGTGCCCGCAGCATCAACTCATCAACTTGACGTTCATTCTCTGGTTTACAAGTAGAATTCGGAGCAATGTGAGTCGAGTTTGATCTTGAAACTCCTAATACTTGCACCAACTCCCCAATGATTCTGGAACACACACCGCTTATGCCCATTATTTTCCTTTTTAACAATTGAAGCAAGCTCTCAGGCTAAAACAAGAAAATGGAAATGGAAACACTTGATTTCATTTTCTCTGGTGCAGAATACCTGAGTTTATATACTGAGAGAGTTGAAATTGCACCCCTGGTTGTTGATAATAATCACTTGAATGCCCTCATTTCATATCCTAATTTACTATTATTATTTGCTCGAATCCGATCAATCTTAATAATATAAAAACATGAAAGCTGGCAAAATGGATCGAATATATTTTAGTTTTTGAAGGATGAGTACATGGTGCAAGATAACATTAAATTAGTACATGAGTGCATTAGACAAGTCTGTAAACTTAATCAGAATATGTTATATGGAATTGGATCCAGTTGTTAGCAATTCACAGAGCAGGTGCAGTTACATGAATTTTATAAATCTCAAGTGGGTTTAATTAATTTTTTCTAATATAGGTGATTGTACTGCCCCATTACCCATGAAGATGAACCCCACTGTAAGCTGTAGACATCAGGGAGACAAGCATATTTCAGAGAAAATACTTTATATATTAATTAAACCAACCCATCAAAGAGTAATAATGCTTAATTTCATTCTCGTGATGTCAACGGCTTCATACAATTGATAAACAAAATGTTGTCTATTGGCACCTTCCTTGAAGCATCACACTGTCTCTGCTTCAAAATCCCCATAGAATCCTCAGAATAATGCAGGAAAATCATTTTAAACTATTTTATACAGCACATGAGATGAGAAGTCAGAAGCTGCATTTGTAGTTGTACCGAGTAATATTATTTGCCAACTAAATATTGTTTTTGTTTCCTCCAGCATTCATCCCGTAGATCCATGGACTGATGGAATTGATTCTTGCTTGGTAAAGAAACTGTATCCCTTTATTGTTAAAATTTAAGAAGATTTTATGGGTGCATTTCTACATAATATGGTAAGCTTCTCAAATGATAACCAATACATATAGTTAGAATTTTGACTTGAAAGTATGAAGATGAACCTAACAGAGAAGAAAACTGATAAAAAGTTGTTCAGTTCAACACTTTTATCTGAATATATCATCACTACAAAGAGTTTATAAATCTTCTATATTATTTTCTGAATCTCGCCCCCTAAATATAAAACAGAGGTGGCAGAGAACCAGCTCATTGTGCCTTCTCCTATCCAGTATAATTTGCTTTGTACTTTATGAAAATAATCACTATAAATGTTTACTTCTTTCTCTGTGGGAGCAATGTTTGATTTGGCTTAATTAAATACAGAGGAGATACAAAGACATTCTATCATTTTCAGTTAATGAGAGGCTTCTCTAGATCCTGAACAGATGAATACTCCACCGGCTGTGGAATATTTAGCTCTGAACAAACTAACTCAATGATTTTTGCAGTTACCGTACCAAATGACATTTTGTTCAAGGTCACCACTATAGCAAACCTGTTTTTTATGTCACAGAAACCTGTTGATCCTCCCATGCCCGAGTGCCCAAAACCAATGAATGATCCATCCTTCGCCGTATACCTCTTAAACCCCAGTCCAAATTGCCCATTTTGTAAGGCCAGATTCCCACATTCACCCACACCCAAGAAAGCATCATGAATTCTAGGGTTACCGAAAATCTTGCTGGCATTATCATTATAGATAGTAATAATGCTATTGCTTACGCTTGTGTTACTACTACCACTATTGCAGCCATTATCAAGCCTAGTGTAACCATCACCACTAGCATCTCTTTTATGACTACCATCTTTGAAATCATTACTGTATTTGTTCTGCTCATGATTTTTTGTTTTGTTGTTTGAAGCAGCAGTTACCTCCTTGCTTTTATTACCTTTCGATTTTTTTGAGTTCTGCAAAGAAAATTTGGGTATGTGGCTATGACTACCAAGTGGTGGCTTGGATAAAGAGGAATGCGGGGGTGGGACCACCCCACCATCAACTAGGGCTGCATAGTAGCGTGCAAGGGCACGAGCTGAGCAATGTCCATTAGCAGCAGGTATGGTGGCACGACGAGTGTTCAGCATGTTAAATAAAACCGGCAGGGTGGTAGCATACTGTGCAATTTTGTCAATCTGGAATGTAGAGGGTAGTTCAGGACGAGTAGATCTCTCTGGAAGCTTGTTGAGATCATCTGTATCTAAGGAAAGAGTTGCAAGTCGAGATTCCACACCTGGAAGGGAGCCATTGAAAGGCATGATAACACCATTGATAACAGCTACTTCAGTTTCAAAGTAATAGTAGACTAAATAGTTCTATTCAAATGAAGAACAGAGTTAATGAACAATATATCAGCTTGAAAGAACATTACGGTGGGTGCATATTTCACGTAAACCAATATTTTTGTACTAGGTAACTTGAGAAGATTTAAAAAGTGAAGTTTGACAAGTACCTGGTGGAGTTCCAACATATAGCTCGCCTTCAATATTTAGGGGTCGAATGAATGCTTCTTCAAGAATCTCTTGAAATTTCTTCCCAGACGCATGCTATTTATCAAAACATATCATTAGAATGGGGGACTACAATATAGTCAAATTCTTTGATCAATCTGAAGACCAGCAGAAAGACAAAACTCACAATCAATCCTAGCTGGCATACCTAGGATCACATGGCATCCATACACATCACCACATAAATATAGGCAAGACATTTATTATCAATAGATTTCAAATACGAGATGCACAAAAAATAATCTCAATAGGCCAGATGACATCCTAGAGCGAGCTGGACATGCTCAATCATTCATTTAGGGAAAGCTTGAGGCCAGACCATATTGGACAACTTATATTCAATTGAAGCAGCTTTAGCATGTTATAATACCTCAATTATTCCACCACAAAGCCAGCCGAAAGA
>WYDK02118167.1:5892503-5905667 GCA_009867345.2 Toxicodendron radicans
TTAAGACAATTAATTGGTAGCATTCACCATGTCAACTAGGTAAAGATTGATTGGATATTCCACCAAGAAGTCTCATAGGCTTCTGTTTTGTGAATTTATGTGTAATGGGTCATTGGACAAATGGATCTTCCATGGGAATCAAGGTTCTGCTTTTGATTGGCATATCAGAAGAATGATCATTCTTGACATAGCCAAGAGACTTGCCTAGGCAAAAGATATTTCACTTAGATATCAAACCTTAAAACATTCTTCTGGATGAAAAATTTCGTGTAAAAGTATCCGATTTTGGTCTCTCAAAACTGTTTGACAGGGACCAAAGTCAAGTTGTAACAAGAATGAAAGGAACACCAGGTTATTTAGCTCATGAATGGCTCAACTCTGTAATCAATGAAAAAGTAGATGTCTACAGCTTTGGGGTTGTGGTATTGGAGATCTTACGCGGAAGAAAGAACTTGGATCGATCTCAACCAGAAGAGGATATGCATATATTAAGTGTATTTAAGAGGAAGGCAGAAGAGGATCAACTTATAGATATGATTGATAAGAATAGTGAGGTTATGCTTTCAAATGGAGCAGAAGTGGTAGAGATGATGGTGTTTGTGATTTTTGCTAGGAGACCTTCAATGTCACTAGTGGTGTAAGGTGTTGGAAAAATAGATTATGAGTTTTCAGTTCCTGTTGTGGCTAGAACAAGTGCCAATCCTGGGACAAAGAAATGTGTCACTGTTTTTTTTTTTTTTTTCCACTTACCTCAACTAATTCTTGAGGCTTATTGAACATCTTACAAGTCCAATGGTCTAAGGTAAGTTACAAATGTGATAATATCACTTTGCACGTACTTCAATTAATCTCTGAGATCTATTAATTACCTTACAAGCTCAATGGTCCAAAGTAAGTCACAAATATAATAAGTGATTATTTATGAGGCTCGAACACAAAACCTCTTAAATGACACAACTAAAATTTTGTCATTTGACCACAAGACAAGTGGTTAGGTGTCATTAAAGTTGCTACCCCAATTTTGTGACTCTTAAATGAATAAAAACCTTACAAATTTGTTTATTCTCACAGCAACTATATGAGCGACTATTTATAATTTCTTTTAATGTTCTCCAACGGTCCAACCTCCTATGGTTAACTTTCATTCACAAAGTCGGACTTGTAGCATTAATTCTAACGTGCTCGATCTTGGTCCTAAGCTTTGTTTCTTTTCTTGGCCAAGATATTAAGCTTTGTTTCTTTTCTTGGCCAAGATATTATACATCGGAACTAGACATTGTCTTGACTCTTTTAGAATTTTAGTGAGCCAATGTAATTTTTCTAGGATTTATTTTCTTTACTTTAATAATTTGAATAATGCTTTCTTTTTTGAATATTTTTTTTTAACCTATTGGTGGAGATTTTGTTTCTTTCTATTGATTAATTTTATGTTCTAGTATTTGCTTTTCATTTGCTATTTAGATTTCTATAAATGAAACTAAGTTATCTTTGCAAGGAGACTACAAATATGAATTGATGAATGTCAATGAATGCCACAATAGTGATTAGTTAAAGAATAAATATAATTAGTAACCCTAATACCTTAATGTAAGACCTCAAAGAAGTGGCCAAACAAGGGGCTGGATTGGCCTTATAGTCAATTAAGGGGCGGTTGGCCCGAACCAATTTACAACTATAACCACAATTCTTTTATTCATCATTGTTTTAAAACCCGAACCGAACTAACTAGTTTGATTGGTCCAACTAGGAACTGAACCCTTATATGGTCCGGATAAATATTAAACTCAATTATAGCAGTTGGACTGAATTGATCCGGAATAAAACTGGCGAAACAGTGTTGAGTCATTGGTTCAACCACTAGATTTGAGAACCTGTGACTTCGGCATGACATAATAAATTTTTAAAATTTTAATAAATTCCCAAAATAATTTCATCAAAATTTAAAATCCAAATAACAATATAACATAAATAAAGTCTTTAAAATTCATTTTATTTATGTTACATTGTTATTTGGATTTTGGATGAAATTATTTTGAAAATTTATTAGAATTTAAAAAAAATTATTATGTCATAATGATTTCATGTTGATGTCATCGATCCGACCAACCGGTCAAACAAGTCAGACCTACCAACCTGGGAACCAATCCCTTGACCGGGTCAAGGCCCGGTCCTAAGTCTTACAACAATGTTATGCATATAAACAAACACAAACTTTTACATTAATTTTCTAACAACCAATTTAATACCCATAAATAAAAATATCCTACAATGAGGTACCCCATATGGCCATACCATTACCATATCTCAACTACTTAAATAGACTGATAATGACACAACAACTATTCACGGAATTTTATGCTCTTGCATTTCTACTTCTAAGGTTTCGACATATTAGGCATATATATATATAAATACAAAATGTTGAAATTTTAATTCAATTATACAAATCAAGTGATGGTAAATTACCATTAAAGGGTGTTTGGTTCAGCTAATATTGTATTAATGGGAATGTTAGATTAAGAAGAAAATTAATTATTTGAAAAATTATTGGGAATCTTATATGAAATATGTTTGGTTTGAAGATTTAAGGTTATGGGTATATTATATGAATATGTTTGGTTGGGTGTAATAAATGTGTAGGAATGTTATATAAATTACTTAAATGCCGTTTTTTTTTAAATATTATTATTTAATATTAATTTTTACGGTACTTTTTCCTACCCATATTTAGAAACTTAACTATTAGACCCCCATAATATAATTTAAAAAATGACAAAAGCCCCCCAGTTAGCCCGGCGATGTGGCTGTTAACTGCCACGGATCTGGCTTTTTCCGATTAGATCTATGTCGATCGCGTGTCGGAATATCTCCGGCAGCTGACAGTGGTGGCTGGGCTGGACATAAATTATCTTTATGTATAGGGGTATTTTAGTCCAAAAGTTGGGTTTATAAGGACAAAAAAAATATTTAAATATGTTTGTAATTTTTTTAAATAATAAGGGTATTTTTGTTCTAAAATTTCATTAATAAGAGACAAAATTGTAACTTCAAATAAGATTATCAAGTAATTTTATAATACCATATATTTTGGAGTTAATCAGATTACCACCTAAAAATTACTATTGATTATAGAAGATTATCGAAATTTTATATTATTTTATAATCAAACATGATAATACAAGTAATACAAGATTACTTAAACTCAGTTATCTCATATACTCCCAACCAAACCCCTCTTATAGTTTGCTGGCCGGCTGCCCCTGCCCATCCATCTCCCATCCAAGTACAACTACCTTGTTTCGTGAACTTTTTTATTTATTAACAGCCACTTGTCAAGAGTCAAGACCACTCTCAACAATCCTCCTTTCTTATAAAAAAACACTAGGCACGTGCCGGTTACCACAACTACTTGAACACAACAATCACGAATTATTAATTTATTATTTATTTATCCGATTCAAATAATACGGTTTGTGTTGTTCGTGGTATTTTATAATTAACACGTTTATTACTTGAAAATTTTCAATTTCATTGTTGAAGTGTTTCTGAATAATTATAAGAGCATCCGAAGCCTGGAACTGAAGACAATTGGTTTTGGTTCTGCGAGTTTTGGTGGTGGCTAACTTTCAATAATTGATGGCGCCCTCGAAGCTCGCGATTTTATCACTGTTTCTTGCCCTAGTTTTTACGGTAATTAGGGCTGATGTTTCCGTCGAAGGAGAGGTCACCGGATCCAACGGCTTCGATTCCTCCGCTCTCAAGATTGAATTGGACCAACTCAAGTCTAAGATCCATTCCCTTGGTTAGAATTTTTTAGTTTCTATTTCTCATTTCATTTTGTGAATGAAATCGGAACTTTGAATGTTAGGTTTTAGATTTCATAGGGATCATCGACGTTTAAATCTATACATGTTAACTTAATTTCAATTTCTTTAATTTTGTTAACTCGAATTTCTGCGTTGAATTTGATTGAGGAATGAACTGATCGTGTGTGCATGTGAGTGGTAACTGTTTGATATTACTATACAAGAGCTCTTTTTAGTTCACCGTGGACTGTTTATTTTATATGCCCGATTTAGAAGTTCATTTTAAAAATAAATTTTTTTTGGTGGGAATGTGAAGGAAGTTTATAATTGTGTCTGATTTCGTTTACTGGAACGTTTCTGCTCACTTCTTGTTTTAATGTAGAATCCCTAATTAATGAGAAAACCCGGGAATTGAAAAGCAAGGATGAGACATTATCACTGAAGGAGAAGCTCATTCAGGAGAAATCAGATAATATTTTGTCCTTACAGAAAGAATTGGCATTGCTTCAGGTGTGTGTAAAGTGAAAAATATGCATGCATGTATTGATGGGAGGAGTTTTATACAGTTCAGATAAGTGTAGTTAAGCTTACACTTGTTTTGTTTTTTTCTTAGAAAAAAGGGACATTGGATGCTGCAGAGCAGGTGGGAAAGGCTCATGCACGGGCTGGTGAACTTGAGAAGCAGGTTGATAAGCTCAAGAAGGAGTCAAAGAGACAAGAAAAGGAGAAAGAAGCCTTAGAAGACCGGGCGAATGAGGCTGAAAAGAAGATAAGCGAATTGAGAACTAAATTGGATGAAGTAAGTTTTCTGTTTGGCAGAGTTTTTGCATAAGTATCCAGTTTGTTTTTGTACAATGTTTCTATTGCAACTTTAGGAAAAGTAATATCCTTTTTCATTAGTTTTTATTGACAGTACACACTGCGTACACAGTTTTCATAGGAAATTGTGTGCTATAAATCTTGGTAAACATCATATCAGGTGTATGTTCATATGTCCAACCCAATAGACGTTAATCAATCTCAGATTATGGGACACTGATATTGCTTAGTTGGGACACGGTTTGTCAATTTTACCTCCAGTAACTATGTGTATCATTTTCTTTTTCTGCCACAAGTTATCTTTTACTTCTATTATTGGATAGTTTTCTTGCATCTTGGGTTTGACTTAATATTAAGGTATTTCTTTGATATATTGATTCTTGATGATGTCTTCCCTTTACAGCTTCAAAAGATTAATGATGAACAGAAGAGCAAAATTCGTAAAACTGAACGTGCTCTTAAAGTTGCTGAGGTATCTTACTAACTTGCCAAAGTTTATAGTTTATGCTCAATCGAGAAGATGTTTCTCATGTGCATTTTGTTCTTCACTCTCTGTTTTTTTTTTATAGGAAGAAATGATAAAGGCAAAGTCTGAGGTCACTACAAAAGCTAAAGAGCTGACTGAGGTGATAATCTTACCCCATACATCATGTTATTTGTTCCAAACTAGTACTGAAAGTTCAATGGATTACTGAGCTTCCACATTATGCTCTGTTCAGTTGAATATTTTTTTCATTTATTTACTGTGTTAATGCCTCTGAGATACAGTACAATATACCTATGTTGGCTAATTTGAAAAATGCGCTTAATTTGGCTTAGATTTTAGGTAATGGTGTATGTGATTTTATCCTATTGTAGTTGCAGTTGCAATAGGTGCATGGATGACTTTTCTTTTTCTGATAAATTATTGAGTAGACTGACAAGACGAGACTAGGTTTGGGGCTAACGCATATTTTGGCTTTTTATCAGGTTCATGGTGCATGGCTTCCACCGTGGCTTGCTGTACATTTATTTCATTGTCAGGTAAAATTAATGCAATGTGTGGTCACTGCTCATTTTAAACTAACAGTTTTCCTCATAATTATGGCTAATTAACATTTTGCAGTCCTTAATTGCAACTCATTGGAATGAGCATGGAAAACCTGCCATGGATATTGCGATTCAAAAGGTATTATCTATTTTTTTTTTTTAAATTTTATGTTATATGAAACATAGATCAAATATATACTATTAGTGAGAGAATATACAAAGGTAGTGATTCTGAAGGTATTATCTTTTGGTTACCATTCCTCATGATATTGGTTGGATATTGCTATGTGCTTGATCATGCTGTTAATTCTGTAACAGTTTAGATTGTAGGTTCATTAACTATATTATTGTTAGGCATGCCATGATCTTACCACTAAAACATGTGTTTAAATTTGTTCTAGGCCCTTGAAAAGAAGGCCCAAGCTGAAAAATGGGCTGAACCCCGTTTGGAAATTGTTAAAACTGTAAGTTCTCTTTTCATACTCTTCTGATATCGTGATTTTTCACTCATACCTAAAGGCATGTGTTCTGATGTTCTCAATTGTTATTTCTCTCTCATTCTCTTTTTGTTTATTTATTTATTTTTCTTCTTTTTAGCCTTCATTGGCAGTGGGTTTTTTCTGGAACAGGATTCTCATATGTGTGTGTGTGCGCGCGCAAAGTACATATTTCTAAGTTGGCTGCTGCTTAACTATGCTTTCTGTCTTATTATTGTAATGAGATAATGTGTGCTTAAAAGACATGATAGATCATTGGTGCTTGGTGATTTACTATTTATCTTTTGAAATGTTACATTGAATATTGTCCTTCTGTGTGAGATACTGATTGCCTGCATATCTGATGACATGGATTCTCTGTCGTCTTTTGAAGAAATGGTTGCCGGCTTTAACCGAACAGTGGCTGGTTTTTACAACAAATGTTGAACCACATGTGCAATCATTGAAGACAAAAACAATTGAAGCCTACGAGGCATCAAAGACTGCGATAACTCCACATGTTATCAGAGTTCAAGATATTGTTGACCCTTATTTTCAGGTATATTTGTAAACTTCACCTTCCTGTTTATTTGCTATGTGATCATGCTTTCTAAAGCACACTTTAATCTGTGACAGGAAACTAAGAAGTTCAGCAAGCCCTATATTGATCAGGTTGCCACTGTAGCGAAGCCTCATGTTGACAGTGTACGACTAGTACTGAAACCCTACACCAAGAAGATTGTTCATGCTTATGGGAAGTTTCTAAAATCTGCAACCACATACCATCATCAGGTATTAAAATCTGTTACTATTAGTATGTGTGTAATTTCTCCCCTTCTACAAATTCTTGCTTTAAAATCTTTTTTCATGAGTTTTTGTGGGAAACATGGCATATGTTTATTATCCTTTGTGCAAAAGCCTTACATAGTAACTCCTTATTTCCACTGAAAATGATTACTGGTACTCCAATTAGTAAAAGCAATGAAATTTTTTCAGAGGAACATCTTTCTTTTCACTTTTATTTCTGTCATTTAAATTCTCTGAGCTTATACTAGAATATGTAAAAGCAATCCTTATATCTTGACTCCATTATTGTTATATGCTTAAACTATATTTCAATTTTTTTGAAGGTCCAAGCCTCTGTGCAAGAAACACTGAAAAAACATGAACTGACAAGACCTCTTGCAACTAAAGAGTTTGAATGGTTTGCGGTATGTGCCATTCTTCTTTTTTATTAATACATTATTACTTGTTTCCTTTAAAAAAACGAAAAACCCTTTTTGGTTTTAATTACCTTAAACTATTGAGCAATTGCCAAGAAAATATTATGATTTATATGTTGGTTACTGTACATGACAATCTTACTCGTAATCCAATTGTTGTAGGCATCTGCATTGTTGGCCCTACCTATCATCATTTTGTTTAGAGTTTTTTCAGCTGTTTTCTGGTAAGTATCATAGTAGCTATTCAGTGCTGTTATAATTTAAGATTCATCTTTCAAAAGGCTTTATTACAATCTTACTGTGTTTCAAGGTTAGTTTTATTTTTTTCACAAGTTCTGTTTGTGTTAGATTTTTAATTTACCTGATCTATGCAGCAAAAAAGCAAGGAGACCAGTTCGACATGCTAATGCCCATCACTCTCGTCGTAAGGGTAAACGCGGGCATTCAGACAAGTAGAGTGCCACAAGGTTGTCAACTGGTCCATTCTCTTATAGGGAATACCTTAGGTATGCTTCATTATGTTATTATGTTATTATATCTTTCTTAAAAAAGGAGATGGTTGCTAATTAGATTTTTCCTTGAATAATAGCTACTTGAATCCTTTATAATGATATTTAATCAGAGGATATTTTATAGTGGCCTTGATTGAGTGAGAATGTCCTTAAAAGCGAGATAAATAATTACTATCATAATCACCTTCCTTATATAGATGCAACTGCTGTAACTTTTATGGATGGAGTTGAAAGTTGCAATGCCTTCTTTCTCCCCAGGTTAGGAGGGAGGTAAGGAAGAAGTGACAATTCTTTCCTCCAGAGACTTTGAATGGATTGTTTGATTTGGTTTCTGGAAGATCTATAGATTTTGATCCCTGTTAAATTGATCTTTTGAATGGAATGTGAATGAGGAAAGCCTTAGCTAGGTTCTTCTATCTATCAATTTGTAGTTGACTAGTTATGCATACTTTGCACAAGTGCATACTAAAAGAGACTAGTGGGAAGTGGTTCCAATACCCAGGGCTAGAAGTCCTAGGGCTTCTGAATAATATTTTTGTGTGTTTTTCTATATGCAGTGTCTGTCACCCTGTTAACTGTTTTAGTGAATTTCTTGCAGATGGGTTTTGGCGCATTTCATATGGGCTTCTGGGGGCTGTGAAGTTTCATCCTTGTTAACTAGTTCAGATGTTTATTTGAAGCTCCAGCATCTTTCTTCTATTTTGATCTTTGTGGGAAAAAAAAAGTTTATAGACTTTCACACTTCACAGTTAGTCATGCTGATAAGTCGTAGAATTTACTGTGTGATGGGCAGCGTCTGTTATTTATGTTGTAAGAGGTGTAACCTATTTTTTTATTTTCTCTGGTTCACAGTCTAAATGTCTCTCAAGCCTCAGTTTCTGTTTATTGGATTTTTCTGCCCGTCCTAGATTTACAGAAAGAATGGATTTATGCAGTGATTTCTCATATTTCCGCTGTTTCTTAGTTAATCAAAACATTTTGACTTTACATTCTCCCTTACAATCCTTGTTTTCAATACACAAGAATTAGGCAAGTTGATATATTTGCAAGTCAAATTATTAAAGGTATACACAAACTGTTTTCAATGAGCTCGTTACTGCTGCATAGGTTTGAAATTGCGAAGATAAAATCAGAGAAAATCAGGCCTTGGATGATGTAAAGGTAAGCATGGCAGTACATCTTCTTAATTATGTTGGTTTGGTTGCTGAGCCATTAAGTGAACATTGAGAATAAAAAGGCCAAGAAGTGTGTTGAATCCTAAGGTACGACATAAATGGTAACAAAAAATGAAAATACAGAATTTTAGGTCGGAATGTGCCTTGTGGTTCCAAACTCCAGACAAGCTATAAATTTAATTACTTCTATTCACCCTCTAGGAGTATTTATTAGGGTTTCACACCAGGAAAACAAACGATTTCGAGCTTTCTCGTGAAAGATTTGGAAAATAAGATTTAACGCTTTGTACCCCCAATGACACATGGGAAATTGTCAAGAAACAGGTACAAAGTCATGTAAGATTTGGAAAATAAGATTTAAACTGGTAACTGTTTAGTGTTTATATCGTGCCTGAGGCTGAGGATCAGCGAAGAGTCTTGACTAATGTCCCAAGACCCCCTGATATTGGTGGCCTGAGTGAGTGAGGACTAAAATGTACTAAATACGTATCTTCTGTTTTAACCATTCACGATATTAACAAAGACAATGAGACGGGAAATAGAAAGAGTAAGATAATTCAGATACTTGAGTAGATGAAGGGCGGTGATTTCAATCTGTTACTAATCAAAAAGATTTAAATGTCTCTTACAGTTGGGTACTTCACCCACTTACACAGTAATTTCCTACATGAAACAGAAGAAAATTAATTATGGAGTAAAACAAACTTACAGTTATACTACATTAACAGACTTCTCTACTTCTTAATCTAGCATTTCTCAAGTGATATTGATTATTCTCTTCAACTCCTTAGTATGGAGGCCAGTAGTTATCTAAATCCATGCAATGATCCATGCTCATATATCTGTTTCCACCTCCATTAGGATTATGGATTTGGTCTGGTGCATAGCCTGCTGCTGACTCTGCACCAAAACCAGTACTACTTGTCATCATGTTCATGGAAGAAGAAACATCGTGTTGAGGAGGAGGAGGTTGCATAGGTCGCAATACAGGTTGTGTTGTCGCCCCTCCAGCTCCGAGATTTAAATTTAGTCCTGAGATTGTGAAGCCGCCTCCTCCTCCTCCTCCTCCACCACCACCGGCCAACGGGTAGTTCATTTGGGATTGAAATGGTAGATTAACACTGGTTGACGCACCTCCTCTTAACATCCTTGTGAACTCAGCTAGTTGATCAGGGTTTCCCATATAGTTTCTTCCAACGGGAAAGTGATAGTTCTCGGCCGCCGCTTGCATCATTTGTGAAGGCATTACATTTGCTCCTATATCGAAGTTGTAAACCGGATTTATTGCTCGGGATTGGGTCGTGGGAAATTTTTTCACACCTGCACTCTTCTGAAACACTCGGCAAACTACCCATTCATCCTGCCATTTACTAAAAACGTCAGATTACTTCTATTTTTAAGAGATTATTAATATTATTTGGATTAACTAGAAGTTTTTCTTCGACAAAAACAAAACAAAATAAAATAAGATCAATTTTGTCAAGACCTATTTCTGTTTCTCTGTTGAAACTGGTGATGCTTTTGTTATTTCAGTGAATATACGTATGTTTGTTAATATAATACTATTTGATGAAGCTTCATGAAAGCACCCAAATACGTATGACGTATTGAGTCTGGAAACTTATGTTGGAAGCTAAAGAAACATATAAGGAATTCAGTGATCAAGTTTGAAATCAAAGCACATGGATAAATTGACGTCAATAATATGTAAAATAATCATTCTTGTCTGAGTTTTCGATTAGGAAACATTAACTACTACAAAGAAATTACTCTAATGTCTAGTGAATGTTTCTTCAAGTCAATAATTTATGCGCGTGCATGTGTAAAATTCCCCAGCAAAGTCGCTTTTGATCGACATTAGAATCGCAGTAAACAATTAATAACTAATTAAGATAAATGTTATGTAGCATAACATGAAATGAGGAGGTTTCACAGACATGGCTGAAACATAATAATCTATATATACTGCAAATAGACACACACACACACACACATATATATATATATATATATATAAATTGTGTGTTGCCAACTGAGCTAGATGATAACACCAGTATACGTGCAACTAACTAGAAATACTATGATATATGTTTCCGATTTGAATAGAAGGAACCAACAGTGAGGATATTGATAAATAATTACGTACCTTAGTAGTTCTGAAAGCTGATTTGGAGTGGATGCGATATTCATGCATAACCCAGTTGGTTTTCTCTCCTCTGGGAGCTCTCCCTTTATAGAAAACCAATGTTTTCTTCATCCCAACTAACTCCAAAGTCACACTATTGAATATCTCCTTGTCTTTTCCTGTGGTCTTCCAGTAACCAGTGTTGGTCGCTCGGTTTGTTCTTACACCTGTTGGGTATTTTCGATCTCGAAGACTAAAGAAATACCATTCCTTTTCTCCCATTTTCGCCTTTCCTGATTCACGTCCACAAGTACGTTAAGAACAAAAAATCATTCATCTGAAATTAATTCTTATCAGAAATAATGAAGTTAAAAAAAAAATGGTATCCCATGTGTGGACGTAGCTCGATTCTACATGTGATCATCAAAAGTGGAGAATATTTCAAAAATATATGTGATTCGATAAAATTGCTCAAAATCCTTTATTATACTGATGCTAATTTATGTAGAAAAGAAATTAGGTTTTAGCATGTTACAACAACCTGGCAGATCCCAAGGCTCGCATTTGTTGAGATCAACATCACCAATTGCTCTTCCTGTAAAATTAGCATCCGATATCTTGTTTACAAGATAGTAAGTGATGAGTTCTTCATCTGAAGGATGAAACCGAAACCCTGGTGGCAGAGTTTCCTCCTTTCTATCTCCTTCCATTTCTTTCCCCTCTTCGATTTGTTTCTTCCCCTTCTGATTATGTTGATTCTGTACTAAAACAAATTGACATTAACACAATAATATCCCAAAAACTAAATAAAAGTGATGAAGAACATCTTCTATACACACAGTAAGACACATATGCAAAATAGGGAGAGGTTGGAGCTCTTAGGAGTTTCCAAACAAACCCGATCAACGAAATCAATCAATTCTTCTTTCTAAAGTAAATGGAAAGACGACCCTGAATATTGAAAAGCTTCTAGGAGCTAATCAGTAGCTTACTTGCATGGAGAGAAAACTATTTCTTCGATTAGGTTTTGATGTATTTCATATCAATTATTTTTGTATAAGATAATGATAACTTGGGAGACTCTTAATGGGGAAGAGCTTTTCTTACTCACCATGAACAAGAAATGTTGGAATTTAAGCTTCTGATTTGAAGAAAAAGAATTGAGCTGTGACTGTGAAGCTCTCACCTACTATGGGTCTTCACATACACGGTTCAATATTGTCACGTCCAAATTTCAATGTCTTTAATTAATAATACGAATATTAAGTCATTGAAGAAATCCTTAATTTAGGATATCTACGTGATTGCCCACTTGTCATGGAGCTTATATTTATACAATTATTTCTTATAAAATGGCCAGAATAGCCTCACCATGTCTACAGGTATTAATCAACATTTCTGCCTTCAGTTCTTTAAAGTAAACAGACAGAAACAGAATGACAAAAAGGAAATGAAAATAATTGTAAAAGAATCCACAGAAAGAAACAATACTAGTGCTGATGATAAATGGCCCTAATGCCGAGGGAGAATAATTAAATTAAAAAAAAAAAAATAGTAACAGTTACAGTGCTGATAACAAGGAATTGGTCATGCAAATAAGACAAAGTCACGTAGACCCATGTACACTGCTGCACGTAAATCCCGTTTATATTCAGACCTTAGCACATTACGACTAATTACAATCACGTGATAGTGGGCCTAATTCTCTTCTTTGAATATTTAGTCCATTCACCCAATAATTTTCTGCCATGTAAATGGGTCAAATCTTGTAGGAGCCTTTGAAATGGTAAGACACCAAGGAAAAGTAACAATGGGAGGGGAGAAGGCAGCGCATGAGGTTCCCTGGGCCGCCAACCACCATCATATTTTATTGATTGTTTCCAGGTAAAGCGATGACCACTTTCCTGGATTCCCTTCCTCTTTGTTTCTCTTGTTTCATTTGCACGTGTTCATCAGTCATTATTTGGGTTCCTAGCTTCTTCTCAGTCACAGTGCCAGA
>WYDK02118167.1:5937683-5953338 GCA_009867345.2 Toxicodendron radicans
ACATGGGTCTAAACTCTTGGCGTGTTAAATTTGAATAGATATGAAGCAAGACAATAAAAATTAGTCACCTACTTGTTGCACTCCCTTAATGTTTCTATTATATCTTTGGATAGGTATATATTTTAATATTAATTAAAACCACTTCTAATATATTACACAATCAAATTTGATTAAATCAACAATTTTCATTAAATGTCCCTCAATTGTTGTAAATATTTAAATTATAGTTGGATTGTCTTTTCCAAATAACTATTTTATATTTTTAATATTATAGTTGGACCTGTGCCAAGCCTATATGGGCTCAAGTCCAGCTTGCTTTTTAGATGTGTAAGCTTAAATTCACGGCCCATTAAGCTTAAATGCGCCCGCATTAATCTCTCTCTCTCTCTCTTTTTTTTTTTTTTTAATTGAGGTGATTAGGTTAATTTACTCGTATCTCCATCAATCCCTAGGACAACAACCCACGGCTAAAGTAATTAAAATAATAACCTAACAATAAAAGATGATGGAGGAAATTGTCTGTATTCACTTAGACTAATTCACCAATCGCAGAGAAGTCTACCAGATCTAACTAAAAATTGAGTGAAAGCATTTTATTGACTTTAATTATTGTGTGTGTGGATATTGGAGAATTACTCTATTCGAGAGCTATCTCCCTACGGCTATTAACTCTTTTCAGAAACCAGTTTTTCAATTTTAAATTCTAATGTATCTTCTATATCTATTTGGATAAGAGTGGAAAGAGACGTTAATTATTATTTTTAGGATAATATTAAATTTATAATCTAATTTTATACTACATGACAAATGATAATTCGTAATCAGTGACCAATTAATCAAACGAAAAAATTTATAAAAAATTAATTACCAACTATTATATCGAAAATTAATAATATTTATTTGCCCGGGAATTTTTAATGATAGGGTCGGAACAACAAACAGGCAAACAGCAAGCCGCAATTTACGGATTTTGTTGACCCGAAAAGCCAATATTTATTGGTACATGGAAATAGTTTCACCGTGTGATAATAATAATAATAAAAAAAAAAAAAAAAAAAAAACGAGAGTGAAGAACGATTGACAGAGAGTCGGCAGAGTCAGACAACAAAAAGACAGAATGATGAAAAAGATAATTTAAACAAATGTTTTTGAATTGCACATTCCAAAAACTCTACCAATATTCAAAAGAACCTTATAAAATTAACCTAATTAACTAAGCTAGAATTACACTACACCCATTTAATTATTAAAATTTAACATGAAATTAATGGGTCCAAATTGAAATTTTATTAAGATGATTAAACTAAACATGAGTAATTTTTTTGTTAAGATCATCTCCAGACCATCCTTCTGGTGATTCAAGGAAAGAAGAAGCCAATGATAAGAATTGATCTTGACTTTGATCTCCTCTCCCATTTTCCTCCGTAATTTTCTCAGGAAAAATTGATGCTTCATCACACGTTTCCCCCATTTCATTTAACTTATTAGTGAAGTCTGAATCAAGAATTTTACACAAGTCCTCCACGTTAAAATCAAACATCATAAATTCTGATGAATTATTGTTGTCTTCTTCTCTTGACATTGATAATGGTGACCCGTCACTTGAGTAGTACTGATCGGTTTCATTTTCATAAATCGTCGTAATAATCCTTGGCCAATCGCCTTCCACGTAGGGCGGTAGCTCCACATCATTAATGAGGTTTCTTTTGTCTTCTTCTTCACCATTGACATCTCCTGCTGCAACAAACACATTGTTTCCTGCAGCTGCTTCTGGTAATTGTAATGAATTGATCCTAGTCTTTCCAGTAGTTGATGAAGATGGGACCTCAACTTTAACTCTCGTTCCGATATTGGTAATATTATTAGACTGGAGTGGCGACTCCGATAACTTTTTAGCTAAGTTGGTGTTCCAGTAATTCTTTATTTCATTGTCTGTTCTTCCAGGGAGTCTGCCTGCGATCAGAGACCACCTAAAAAACAAACATGGCACTAGAAATCAATTGATTTACCAAATCAAACAAACCACCAAAATTATAATAACTATATGAAGTACGTACATACCTGTTGCCTAAGAGTTTATGCAGCCGGATGATGAGCTCTTCTTCATCGCCTGAAATGTTCCCTCGCTTTATATCAGGTCTCAGATAGTTCATCCAACGCAACCTGCAACTCTTTCCACATCTCTTCAGGCCTACATCGTCATCACATATGTAATCAATCACTCAATCAGCTATATATGACTATTCCATTATAATTAAACTGCCTGCATGCATTGGTTTGGTTTGGTGTTGAGTTAAGCAAAAAGAAAGGATGAACAAATATTATAATTTCATCAGAGAGAAAATGAAGTACCTGTTTTTTTAGCAATATTGCTCCATTTGCCTTCGCCATGGATCTTGATATAATCTGTTAAAATCTTGTCTTCGGCAGCAGTCCAAGCTCCTTTATTCATTCCATCTTTGGAAGAGCCAGGACTTCTAACCATTGTGATTAACTTCTTCAAGTCTCCCTTGGAAGTTTTGTATAATTTCACAAGCGAGTCTCACAGAGAAATGAAATGGTTATATATGAATTAATCCACCCACCTACATGGACCACATCTCACTCATTAAACAAACTAATGGACATCTAAATTTTAAAAAACAAATTAACACGTTTCATTTTTTACTTATTTCTTCTTCAACTTGGTGCACAGTTCCAAGTTGCTAGCTCTACGGTTAGCTAAAGGACATACACCCTGTCCTGTCAAATTTCCGCCATTAATATTTAATTAATTAACTCCTTGATTCCTTGATGTAACAATTGAACGTGGTTGATTGTTATATAAAATCTTTGTTCTCTGACTTCTTTCAGTGGGTGTCGATTTGGAATTGAAATTATAGACGTTACTGTACAATCAAACTCATGAATCATGCTAGCTAACTTTCTTATTCTTCTTCCGAATCTAAGCTAACTTTTTCCCCAACAAAGCTGCAGAAATTTGAATGTTTGTTACCTAACAGAAAAATATTCATGATTCAGGATGATTGAAGACAAAAATAAGAAATCGCAAACTAACTTTGTCGATCATATTGTAAAGACTGAAGAAAAGTTTATGCAGTTGAAACTTGAAAGTTAGCTAGCTACCATAGACACAGTTGATATTAATATATATATATATATAAATTCTGATCTTGCGGACGATTAAGGTTAATAAAAGGATAAGTGAATATGATGATGTTAATGAAAAAGAATAAAAGTAAAAGACAGAAACAAAAGATTAGCGATATGACATGGTATTATTTAAAAAAAAAAAAAATGTAGAAACAATGCTGATTAAGCAACTCCGATCAAATAAGATGAAATGATGAATCAATCACGTGATTATATATTAATAATGAAAAAGTTTAATTAATTAGTGAATTATTAATTAGCATAAAAGAATTTGAAGAAGAGTAATACTAAAAAAAAAATTCTTACAAAGATTTATATAAAAAGTGATGTGACAGAAAATGAATGAAAGAGTAAATATTTTTTGTTACATATAGAAATCTTTGTAATATTAATTGGTACGTCTGGATTATCGAAAGAAGAAAGATTATGATATACATAATAAGTTATCTGTATATAAGTTTGTGATAGTGACAAAGTAGATTCTTAATTTTATATAAATCAATACAAAATTTTCAACTAAAATGTTTACCTTTTAGGTGCGTTTGATTCATATAATATTTTTTTTTTATCTTAATAATAATATGATTACTAGAAAAATAGATTATATTGGTATAAAAATGTTGTATTACACGGAATGTGTTTGGTTGAGAGCGAGTATGTTATATTGATACGTTTGGTTGGGAGGATAAATTGGTAGGTAAGTTATTTAGATTACTAAATTGCTTTCCTTTTTAAATATTAATATAATATATATATATATTTGAATAATTTATTTTAACCCCCTATATTTAAAACACTCCAGCCATATGAAACTTTAATTTATAACAAAATCACCCCTACCTACCCCAAGCCACTGCTTATAGCCAACCACCATTGTTGGCCGTTTTGGCTGCCGATAAGGTCATTTACGACCACAGGTCTAGCCTTGAAAAGGCCAGACCTTTGGTCGTGAAATGGCCTTACCGGCGCACGATTGGCCAGATCCGGCTTGTCGTGCACCATTCCAGCCACTGCCGGCAATGACTTGAGGTGGGTAGGGGTGATTTTGTTACAAATTAAAGTTTTACGGTGGTTGGGTGTTTTCTAATTATTAATAAAGTAAAGGATAATTCCGTTCAAATGATATACTGTTTAGGGGCAATAATTGAAAACAAAAAGTGATTAAGGGGGTAAGTTTTAATAACAGTCTCTCCCTAGGTAATAATATTCCCCTCATTTAAGCCCCAAAAGCACTGTTTATAAAAAATTGTTACTTGTAATCTTATTTTACTTATCAACCAAACATTGTTATTTGCTGAATTTAAAAAATATTACACATGTTATCTAATATTACCCTAAACCAAACACACCCTTCAATTAATCTTATATTTCCATATTTGAATTTTACACTAGTCATCTTGCTCATGCACGTGATTTCCCTATTGAGATCCTTAATTGTCGATGCATATATACTATTACTGTAATCTTCACATATAATATTTTTATATAACAAAATATGACAAAAGATAATTAAGTAAAAAATTATTTTTAATTTAAAATCAACCCATCATAATTTGATATGTTAACTTTGACCGATGGATTTCATGGTTAAACCCTAATGGAAGTTAAGTGATGATATTTTCTAAATATAAGAGGTTATTATATATAACATTTGTCAGTTACATTTAAATCATAGTCCTAAGACTTAATAAAGACAGCTACCGATATTCTAAAACGGGCTCAAACCAATAAATACATATTATGAACATTTATAAATCATGCATCAATTCAGAAATTAGAATGAGCTATGCCTATGAGAGCATGTGATTGCGACGTGAGGGTGAGGACAAAGGAGAGAGCCGATCATATGGGCTCCCTTTTCAACTGTTTGATCACAACAGGTAGATTCAATCAATAATTGCACTGATAAATGGAGGATGGGTCCTGGAGGATTGATAATTATTAGAAAGCAGCGGTGCATGCAATTGACTTATAGTTTCCGAAATGGACGATCCAGCTTCAATTTGGGATACGCGGCCATGTCATTATGATTTGATTTAATGGGAACCCCTGCCATTGACGCTGAGCTGTACAAGCTCAGAGATTTCAGTCATTAAACAATCGTCCTACAAGAATTAGTTAGTTAAATTTAAACTCTTTAAGTGATTAGCTTTCAAATTACCAAATGCAAATAAATGGTCCCAAGCATGAGCGTTTCTGTTTTTTGAGGTATTTAGGTGTTCAAGTCAGAAGAGAAATGTTTGGGCAAACATAAAGATTGGGAAAGGCATTCATTGCCTTAGTTGGCAACACAGCTTTCATAACAGTTGTGTATTTGTTTTCTTATTTAATGCGTACACTGATTGTGATAAAGCCATAAATAAAACATCATACTCCAATACTAAAGCTAAAGAGTAGTCACATTGGCCAGGTAGAGATTGATGTCAAGTTATACCATCTAAATTAAATTTTGAAGGATTTTTATTGCAAGAACGAATAATTGAAGTAAATAAGTGATCTGAAAATATATATTTTTTAAATTATTGTTCAAGAACCAAAGAAACATAATGTCATCATATTCGTACGAGGCTGGAGTAATACTCTTGTCTTGTAGTTCCAATCCATTCAAATTTAAAGAAATGCAGAGAACCCATAAAAGACTAGACAAAGTTTGATTGAAAGATTGCCAGCAATTCACATGCTAAAATCATGGTTTGTTCCCCCAAAAATTCACATAAAACTACCAAATAAACAGCACTATCTCCCCATATTCATAGTTTCAGAACACTGTTCTTTGAAATGACAACCTAAGTAACATTATCATATAAAATTTCAAGTTAAATAAGTTCAAAAATCCCTCACACTTGGATATTGTCTCTAAGTTTAGCCATCTAAACAAAAACCTATATGAACAGACTTTAAAAGAAACAAAAATAAAGAAATATAAGGCGATCTTACATGCGTCACCAAACTCCAGTCAAGTTGCACCATAAAAAAACTGTTAACCCCGTGCAAACTTGTAGTGAAATTCATCAATGGTGGAATAGATCAAACCTTCATTTTCAAGAGATGCAATTGAATCCCTGGTGCACAATAGAATAAATTAAATAAATGAATCACTCACTCAAGATGGAAGTGAGAAAGAGAGGCATGAGTGAGAAAGATTACATGATCTTCTTCTCGGGTATTTTCAACTGCTGGGAAAGTTCAGCTATGTGCACTCCCCTTTCCCGTTCACTGCAAACAAGAACCAATCCCTAAAGCTTTAATAAAGTGGAGGGAAATATGCACCAAGTGTATTAGTTAAGAAAATCAGACGAACTTCTACATATATCAATTGTTTCTAAATCCCCAAAGCTTTAACAGTAACAACAAAAGCTCAGTAAAATCAAACACTAATAAACTGGATAGGAGGTGGAAATTAACTTGAAGAAATTATACCAAACAAAGTGAAAAACAGTTCTCAAAGAAAAAAAAAGACTCATACATAACTTGGCAATTTGCTGAAGCAAGCAATGGAAGGGAAGGGAAATAAGCTCTATCGTAAGGCAATTTTGGTGTATGACAAACCTGCTTGAAGGTTGCTGCAGATAGTCCAAAATCAATTGATCACAGTCCTTGAGTCCATCAATGCCAAATTGCGAAGAGAGCTGGGTATATGAAATTAGAATATTAAAGAAAACATAGTGCTGTTGAGGACAATGAAAAGTGAACTTTAAGTGGTTGGATTACATACATTATTCGAGGGGGTTGTCTGATAGCCTTTTGACCCAGTTCGGACAGGAGTGTGCAGTGATGAATCCACCATCTGAGGCTGATTAATTGAGAAACCTTGCAGCTTCAATCAGCATAAATACACGATCAATCCACAAAAGAAAAATGTGACAGATACGTATAATACATACTCATCCAAACTGATAGATGCAAATATCACTTTGAGCAATAAGTTTATTAGTTCTACTCATGAATACCTGTGATTTGGACTTCTGCGATTGGAAATATATGCAATCAATAAAGTGAAAAGTAACCTCATCAAAGCTTGTAACAGGCCTGAAAAGAAGAAAAGGAAAATCTACAGTGTATAAGACCACCAACTGCTATTGATAAACAAAACTTTCACATAGAGGTCCAGCAAGTGTAGCATAAGAAGCCAAACATTTCTTAAAAATTAAACACTTCCAGAACAACTATGTCAATTTTTCTATCCATATTGATCCATAAATTACAGAAACTAACATTTGGCACATAAGAGAAGAGTAATTCAGCAGGTAAAAGAAAAGCAGTATGACAGCTACAATTCCAAATATAGGCCCGCCAGAAATTAAAGAACTTCAGCTATTTCTATCCTAGAATAAAGTGAATTCATTTTTTCTAATAGTAAAATTATTGTCAATGATCTATTACCTGCAAGCAAAACCATAATTTTGAATTCAACCAAAATAAAAAATATATATATATATTACCCTGACTTCCCCAGAAGAAGATGCCTCCAAGCATCAAGTATCATTCAGTTTTTACACATTTTATAAATTTGTTAAGGTATTTGTTAGCAAATTAAGCCAATAAATACTTTTCTTGCAACATAACCACAGCAGAGCATCATCTGTAATGCAAGTGATTCCTGATTCAGAGCATGATTGTCATTTCATATAAACAAGAAGAGATACAAGGTTTGAGGAAGAAAAAAAAATCAATACCCACATGGTCCTAAATTCAAGTAACTGCCAAAAAAAAAGCTCTCTTAAGCTGTACCACACAATCTCCTGCAAATGCTATAACCAATTGTATTGGAGTGCAACAAGTAATTAAACAAGAGAAGTCATTGCTTTACTCTCTAGATATTTTACAAGCTATGGTAATAGGACAAAGGGAACGTAGCGACTGAGCTGGTTCACAGTCACTCAATGTTCATCTAGGCAGACAAGTCATCATTTTGTTCTCCAAATCAAATACCCAATTAGCCAACATCCTAAAATCCATAAAAATGGCCCTCTTATGCTAGCTTTAGTCAGCATCAGAACCAAACCTAATGTCCAGATTAATCAAAAGGACCAGATTGTTAATCACACAGTATATAGACAACTTTCAAACTGGTTAGTAATCAGTAAAAGCCATCAACAGATTTCCTCGTTTCACTTAAAACATACAAAATATAAATTAAAGTGACACAGCTAGTCAAAAGAGTTAATGAGGTATGTGAGGTAATAAAGAGCATATTTAATAGAAAAAATTTACAAACACATTAGTACTTGGTCAGGAAAACAGTTCAATCACAATATATATAGAGAGCCAAACTATTTCATGTCCATACCTCACAGAGAAGGCAACTAACTGCTGTTTGCCTTGAAAGCTTTTTAAGTGCCCATTTAGACGAACATACATTCCATCTCTATTTCAAAGTTGAAAAAATCAGAAGAGCCTTTTGATGTTATAGCATATAATAATAGCATAAATCATTAATAAAAAACTTGCAAAACTTGATAATATAAAAATAGAATCAGAAAAAAAAATTAAAGAAAAAGTCTCACTGCACAGCCTCCATTTCCTTTGTGTCGAAAACCTCACTTGCCCTATTAAAATAATTGAGCATAAATCAAAACTAAAAATACGCATGATTTGAAGTGGAATTAAAAATATCTGGAATATATATAGGCATTGTTCACGTTGTGTTTTTTCTCCCCTGTAAGCATCATTTACATTGACTTATACTCCAAAGAAGAAAAACATCATTTCAGAAGTTCTAACTAAATAACATAAACATACATCAACTGCATTCACATTGCAGAACATATATTACCATCTTTTGCATACAATTCGCCCAGTTCCATCATCTAGAGTGAAAGTAACATCAGAAACCCTTTCTTCTTTACTGAACACCATTCCAACCAACGTAACCTAGATCAAAACGATTATTTATAAAAAAAAGAAAAATTAATGATAAATCCCACTATATATCTCCGATATTAAAACTAAATTCTCAAAATTTTTATAAATTCAGAATATGTAGTGTCATGAGAGAGTTAGAGGATTAGTACATTGGTGACCTCTGAACCGTTGACCACAAAATTTGATTTGTCATCACCCGACTGCGAAGCTTCACTTATCAGCTTCACTGTCAATGGAACCAACCCTTGGGAATCACGACTCTGCAAAAGATCACAATAAAAGCTCCATAATCAGTCTATTTCGTTACAGTTTATCAGCAATCAGATGGTAAAACAAAACCTAAAACATGTAAAGAAAGCCTCGTCAAGATCTCTTCGTTGATTAACATTTTATCAAGCACTAAATAGTCAACAAACTATGATTAATTCAATGTTCACGAATTTCATAAACCAAGCAACAAGTATAAGAAATAATAGATACAAACACATAATTGAAGAGTAAAAACTTACTCTCGCCGGAGAAGGATTGGAATCTGCAGGCTGAGACTGAGAAGGCATGAATCCGCCGCCGGAGAAGGCGGAGGTCGCGTCAAATTGGCTGCTTGAAAACATTTCTGAAAATCAAAGTGCGAAATTCTTTGAGTTCGAGGAATTAAAATTTATTTTCAAGTTTTCGTCGTGAGATTTTATGAGTAGCTTTGATGGTTTTAGGGTTTTTCCCGCCAATTGGCTTTACATTTCCCGCGTATGATTTGGGCTGGGCTATAGTGAGTCCAGCCCTTCTTCCTTCATGGATCAGGTAACTGGATCAAGATCTAGTAAATTTATTAAATAATTAATTTTAAATATTTTTCAGTAAAGAGTAAACGACTTTTGGCTTAAGGATAATTTCTTATTCATAAACTTTTAAAATATCATCTTATTATCTTATTTTATATTTTATTTATTGTCTTAACCAATCATAGGCATATTTTGGTCTTTTGTTATCTTGAACAATTACTATTTTTTTTTTCAATCATCATTTACCAAAACATTTCAATTCTTACACTTGAAGATTTGTCAATTATCAATAATCGAACGATTATAATTTATATAACAGTCTTTTTCAAATCAAATTTTAACTAATCACGATCATTATAATCTAATTTATCATCATAAAAAAACTCATTGATCCTCCTATTCAAGATAAAATTTGCTTTCTATTTGGCTAAATATTTTTGGTAATAAACAAAATATAAAAAACTAAATTAAATTAAATGAACCCGGATCAAAGCAAGTCCATTGTCATCGCGGGAAACTTGTTGCTTTAAGGGCCACACAAAACAGGTGATTGGTTGGTTCAATACTTCCAAGAAAAAGCCAAATCTCATGACAAATACTCATTGCTACTTGCGTAGCTGCCAAAACTTTAATATTATTATTTATCCAATAAAAAATAAAATGTTTCCAAAAACAAGTTTCTGTGGTTGGCCATTTTCAATTCAATTCAGTCTCAACCGATTTTTGAACTTTCTCGTAACTACCTGAATCAATCTTTCTTTGTCTAGGGTTTGAGTATCAGCTCTCATCTCCACTCGTTACTAGCGAGCAAGCATGGATTTGATTCATCGGAACTGCATAAACTCACTTCCTCTATCTGCCAACAATCACAGAAATGTAACTTCGAAATCTCCAATTCGTTTCTCGGCCGCGTTACGGAGAAGCAAGAGGTTATCGATTACAAACTTGGCAGCTTCAACGGTGAGTGAGACTTCCGTTAACGGCGTAGCATCAACATCACGGAGATTATCTGAGAAGAAAGCTTTGCAAGTATCACCGTCTAGTAGTGCCATGGAACAATTAGACATCGAGCGCGGCGTCTGCGTGCCGTTTCGCAAGTACACGCCTGAGACAGTACGATTAGAGACCAGTAATTGTGTTAAAATTGTTCTTTCCTTAGTTTTACAGTTAATTGGTAGTTGTTTCGTGTTTGATTTTATTGAATTTCAGGAGTTTAAGTTATTAGGATTTGAATGCAAGGTATCGGGATTAATCAATTTGTGTATGTGAGTGAGTTTAATTTTGGTTTTAATTTTAATGGAATTGTTGTTGGTAATCAGGTGAGGAATAAGGTGTTGGAATCTAGAGGGGCTATAGCGTCATTAATGTTACGTGGAGTAGAGATAGTTTGGAGTTTGGGATTTTACTGGTCTTCTTTGATGTATGATTGCTTTGTTGGGAGGGATGAAGAAGTAGTTGCTGATCGTGCGCGCCAACTCCGGAATCTCTTGTGTAATTTGGGCCCTTCTTTTATCAAAGCTGGCCAGGTGTGACACTTTCTAAATTTTTCCCCGTAATTTGAACTTTAGTTTTATCAGATTTCTTATTTTTATTTTTCATCAACCGTATTAAGACTTTTATAAATTTGTCTTCATTATTATTGTTATTTTTTGAGTTTTAGGTTTTATAGTTTATAGAAATGTTGGGGTGTTTTACTTGGATTTGAACTTGACAACTGTTACTTGAAGCTTGACTTAGCCATTTTTTTTTTCAGTGCCAAGCATATGCTTAATCGTTGTTAGTTCAGTTATTGACTGGCTAGTTTCCATGTTCTGCAGGTGCTTGCAAACAGGCCTGATATTATTAGAGAAGATTACATGAATGAACTCTGCATTCTTCAAGATGATGTTCCCCCTTTCCCTAATCAGGTTAAAGCACACTTCACTAATAAGTTGTCTTTTTGCATCAAGAAATTTTAATGGAATGTTTTTGAAATATCCCATTTTAAATGGGCTCGTATTGGATCCTTTTGCTTAACTAGTGAATGGTTTCATAGGTTGCTTTTAACATTATAGAAGAGGAATTGGGCCAACCCCTGGAATCTATCTTCAGCAAAATTTCTTCGCGGACAATAGCTGCTGCAAGTCTAGGCCAAGTTTACAGAGCTACCCTACGTGACACGGGGGAGGATGTTGCAATTAAGGTTTGTGATGTGTTACCCTTGTATCTAAAAGTTAGATGTGGAAGTTTTGTAATGTAATTAAGGCAATTTCATATGCTTACAGGTGCAGAGGCCTCAGATAGAGCCTATAATCTATCGGGATCTTTTTCTATTCAGAACTCTTGCTTCATTCTTAAATGGAATTAGTCTACAGAAACTCGGTTGCAATGCTGAGCTGATAGTTGATGAATTTGGTGAAAAGCTTTTGGAGGAGCTTGATTACACTTTGGTACCTTTTAGAACTGCCTCATGTTCTTTCACATAATATCTGGATTAGTTTGGCCCCCTTCTAAAGAGGATTTTAAAATAAGTATTTTGGGCACATTACTTTTGTGTCCTTGGCTTTACAATACTCACCTTGCAGTAAGTTATTTCCTTATTTTCTTCTATAGTTTAGTTAATTTTAGGTTCAATCTTTTCAGGAAGCTCGAAATATCGAAGACTTTCTGGAGAACTTTAAAGATGATCCCACTGTCAAAATCCCTCGGGTTTACAAGCAGCTTTCTGGTTCACGTGTTTTAGTGATGGAATGGATAGATGGTATTCGGTGCACTGATCCACAGGTTGAATATCAAGATTAAAGATAGATGATGCAATTGTGTACTTGATCACTTTCATGAAACCAATATTGCCAGATATTACCTTATATCATATTTTTGGTCTTTGTATCTCAGGCTATTAAGACAGCTGGCATTGATGTAGGTGGATTTCTGACAGTTGGGGTGAGTGCTGCTTTACGACAGCTGCTAGAATTCGGATTATTTCATGGAGATCCACATCCTGGTAATATCTTTGCAATGCGTGATGGACGTATTGCTTATGTGGACTTTGGGAATGTTGCTGAGCTCAGTGAAGTGAGTTGTGTATTTCAAATTATGCAATAAGAAGTCCATTTGAATTTTAGTAAAGATTTATTCTGAATAAAGCTATGACATATAATGAATTACATATTTTATTTGGCATAATTCTTAAGATAATACCAGATATAGATAGTATTAATTGTTGATAAGAGATTAGAACTTAAATACTCTAGTTGGGTCCTATAAGCTTAAACTATCAAGTCAAGTGGTAACTTAACAATATAAGTTGACTATACGGTGTATCATGAATGTTGTTGATGGTATTGTGCTTTAGAAATTAGCATAAAGATTGCCAAAAGGGTATGGTTTGTCTACAAAGAGAAGGATCTATTAACTTTTTTATAAAATTGGCATATCTTCACAAGAAGTCCACTTTTACAATTCACAGAGGTTGTTTCAGTAACCAAAGTAATGATCAGGAAAAAAAGAAAAAGAAAAGGAAAAGGGGACTGGAATGATTTATATCATCAATTATTATTGGTGAATGTAGCACAACAAAATACCCCTTATACCAAATTATAGAATTTGTTTTTGAGATGTTCTTTACCTATGAAGGTGAGGGGTGGGATGCAATGAAATCTGGTAGAGATGCTTAAAAAAATTAATAACAATGTCATTCTTCCTGCTAGAGAAGTTTGTAACACATACATGTGGTAGATTATGCCTCTTCCTGGGCCCTCATCTTGATCTGGTTTATGTCTTTCAGCAAAATAAACAGATTTTGATTGATGCTGTTGTCCATGCTGTTAATGAGGACTATGCCGAAATGGCAAATGATTTTACCAGGCTTGGCTTCTTGGCCAAAGGGACTGATGTCTCTCCTATTATTCCAGCATTAGAAGCGATTTGGCAAAACTCAGCTGGAAAAGGACTCTCTGATTTTAATTTCCGAAGTGTGACAGGTGCTTATATATAATGTACTACTCTTTTTTGTTTTTTTGTATCTGCTTTAGATGATTTACTGGGTAATTTGATCAAACTAAGATTTGTTCTTTATTTACTGCAGGACAATTTAACAAGTTGGTTTACAACTACCCTATCCGTATCCCAGAGAGGTTTTCTCTTGTTATCCGTTCTTTGCTGACTCAAGAGGGCATCTGTTTCACATTGAAGCCAGATTTTAAATTTCTTGAGGTGAAGACTGGTCTTGTCCTGTTTTCCTCATCTCTTATGTCAGCTCTGGTAGCAATGTCCTGAATCCCGAATCCCTTCTACAGTTCTACTCTTTGTGAAAACTCTTCCAACAAAAATGTTCAGCACCTACTACAATAGTTATTGTCGCTCTCTGTTGTCATGAATTAGGCTCTCTCATTATGCATAATATTTTTTTAGCTGCAGTGGCAATTATTGATACACTTTCTTGCAGTTTTTTACTTTCTTTTTCCTCTTCTATGTGTATTGATCTTAAGCTGTAAACTAGGTTGCTTATCCATATGTGGCAAAGCGCCTGCTGACAGACCCAAATCCAGCTCTTCGTGAACGTCTTATACAGGTAAAAGTTTGAAAGCCTTACTCCCGCCAAAGAAGAGCATCTTACTAAAAATGTGCGTGAATCATTAGCTACACCTTACAAGTTCCTATTTATTTGGAGTTCAATGCTTGGAGGAGATATGCCACAACCTGATTAGCGATAATCACTGCCAAAAGATTGAAGATTTTTAAAGTTTGATCTACTCCTTTGTTAGGTTCTTTTCAAAGATGGAGTTTTCCAATGGAAACGGCTTGAAAACCTTATTGTCCTTGCAAAGGAAAATGTGGCGAAGATGAGCAGTAATCCCGCATTGCAAGTAAAGAGCATGTATGTATCATCTCAGTATTCACTTGCAAACTTTGTTGTTTATTCTGCTTGAGGGCTTTAAGAACCTATAATTACATTTTTCTTTTTCATTTTTTGCAGGCAAAATTCAAAGAGCTTGCAATTTGAGAGAAAGCTGGACTTGACTGACACCATTAAAGATGGAACTCACCTTTTCTTCACTGATGAAGGAATCCGCCGACAGCTTCTTCTTGCTCTGACTGAAGATTCAAAGCTTCACATTCAGGAGGTTTGTGAATTGTAATATTATTTGTTTCCTTATCCAATTGCAATAATATAAATGTGCTGAGATGTTATTGTGTATTTTGCAGCTTGTGGATGTATATAGACTAGTTGAAAGTGACATCGATATCCCTTCAGTGGCTATGGAAGTTGTACGAGGTAAATTTCATTCAACTTCTCCAAATTATACACAGTTTCCTTTAGTTTTCTGTTATGAGGAAAACAAATCTGTTTTGTTGTTTGCTTATTTTATTTAACGCTGAGGACTACATCATATTTATCGTGTTCTACCTTTGCTTATCAAACTTTTGAGCCTAATTTTGCAGACTTTCCCACTGTTGTCCGGGATCTCTTTCTTTCTTGGAGTGACTCAGTCCTATCAGACAGATGATTCAAGTTCTGGAATTAGCTATATAACAACAGCACATTTCAAATGATTTGGAGGAGTATTATACCATACCGACAACGGATGAGCGGCTAATTCAGCATCTCTCTTGACTCAGAGCTTGGCTTTGAAACATACGTGTCATAGAAATCCTTGTTTGATTGTATAAATATATCATATATATTATATATATAAATGGAAAAACTTGAGACGAAGGCAACGGGCGAAAGACCAAGGCTGCAGTATGAAGAAATAGAATGTCTTGTAAAGTTTTCCAGTAAACGTAATTGTAATAGCGTTATTCTTTGTTGTTGTATGATGGTTTTGTAAGTTTTTGGAAATTCTTGCATCACTAGATTAGTTATTGCCAGCTTA
>WYDK02118167.1:5958155-5972183 GCA_009867345.2 Toxicodendron radicans
ATAATTATTATAAATATTTATAATTAAATATTTATAAAATTAAATTTTGGAAAAGCATTTAAATTCCATCTTTTAATTAAAAGAATTTATTAGGTTTTTATTTAAAAGAGTTTTTTCACTTCACAAGTTAGCCTGTATCACTTACACGTTAGAAAGAAAGAAAGAACAGAAGCATCTTCGTTATCGTTGCTCGTCTCCGCCGTTTCTCCGGGTAATTTTTATTTTTATAAAATTAAATTCTGACTATTTTTTTTTTTCTCTCAGAATGCGACGCGAAAACAATAATTTATGAATCTCCTAATTTTGTTCTCAAACACAATTATCTTGTCACCGTTCTGGCTTCCTTCTGTAAATCACTCTGTGTTTACAAACAGATACATAAATTCGTTTTGGAGAAAGAATATGCCCTGAACTAAGAGGCCTTTGATCTTGTTATTAAACAAACTTTTGATTCGCCATGGGTTGTTAAATCAGTACTGAATTCTCTCGGCATCTGCAGGGTATGTACTTCTAGTTCAAGTTCTTCGCGCTTTAGGTCTTTGAATTTCTCATGGTATATTTATGCATTTCTAATTCGGTTATTATTTTATCTTATTAGGGCAATGCCTCGGAAAGTTAAATACGAAGATGATGATTACGGTGACGGCTACGATGATTATGAAGATTACGACGACCACGATTACGACTATGATGTAGAGGGAAACGGTTAGAATCTCTGTTACTATGCTAAATTACTAACATTTACCAAATATGCTTTGTATGTTTGATGTTCTGTTGTGTGCAATTCATAATTTAGTGTAGTTTTTCATTGAGTTTTTAACTAATAAAATGTTACACGATATTAGAATTATGTTATTAGTTACCATAACTGGATAATTACTTGCTGGCATTATAACATTTCGCTTTTTTATTTATGTGTATAATTGCGGTTGGTCGTTTGGAGCATCCAGTTTTCAGTCTCTTCATAATGTTGCTGCTTTTTTCGGTTATATGGTGGTAGAGGGTTAGAGTGTTAGACCCTTAGTTCATCAATTGTAAAGTTTTATTGTAAGATAGTGATTTGGAGTTTTATGAATGTGGTGCTGATATGGGTGTTTTTTATGTTACCAACTTCTTGATTTTGATTTGCTGAAACAGGCGAAGCATCCGAGTCTAAGCAAGAAACTTCCAAGTCTGGGATTTGGCGCTGCTCTATTTGTACTTATGATAATGATGAGGGCATGTCTGTATGTGATATTTGTGGAGTTCTCCGTACTCCTCTGGTTAAAGTTTCCAGGAACAGTGGTAACACAACAGGTATGTGTATTGTCCTCGCATAATAATTTGCTTTTTTAATTTGTTTTGCTTCAACTAGAACTAGTCACTTACACAATGATTGATTTCCATCTTATCTTCTGTGTGACAAAGACAGCTCTTCCCCCGAGTTTTGTTTTTGGCTTCTTTGACAAATTATGACATATTACTATTAGAGAGGTTTGACATCAACTTTGTTGGCTGACGTTACTATCATTTTGTTGAGGTCAAAATGTGGCAATTTGCATCTGTTTTAGGTTTTAAATTGGACATCTTTTCTAGTGTCCTTGTTGCACAATTTTGCTTCACTTGGTTGTTCTCTATACAGAGTAGATCTCTTTAATGCAGTTGGCAGCACATGCAAAAGTTCTGGGAAATTATGACATTTATTTATTAGACATGGTTTGACATCAACTTTGTTGGCTGACTTTACTATCATTTTTTTGAGGACAGAATGTGGCAAGTTTGCATCTGTTTTAGGTTTTGAATTGGACATCTTTGATAGTGTCCTTGTTGCACAATTTTCATTCAGTTGGTTGTTCCTTTATATAGAGTAGATCTCTTTCATGCAGTTGGCGGCATATGCAAAAATTCTGGAGCATCCATGATGGCCAAGTCTCTTTTTGCATCATTGCCGCATCGGACGCCCAAAATGGCTGTAGTAGGTCAACAGCAGAATGATGATGTTGTGACAGAAGTGGGCAATAACTTCCACAAGATTGGGAATATCAAAGGAAATTTTCATGAATTTCATGAGGCTTTTAGTTCCCATAGCCTCTCCAAAATCAAAATAGGTCTGCACATGTCTTAGAATAGGATGTGGAGTTGTATCTTTGGAGATTTAGCATAACCTTTGTTTGGTTATAATACTTTGTTATGAGTATTAATAAGTTTTACTGTTGTCTAGTGGCTGTCTATTAGCTTCTTGAAATTCTTACTAGATTCTATGTCTGATTTCTGTCCTTACACATGTTGATTATACAGCCCCTTTTAAGTTTGATGTCCCATCACCAGATGATTTGGTTTCTAAGGGATTGCGTTCCTCCAAAATGGGTTTGAAAGGTATTCTTTACTGGTTATTCTTTTGATGTCTCCAGAAGTCCATTATAAAAAAAATCAAACCACAAATGTTGTTACATTTATACCTAGGAAACAGGAGGACCTCTCATTTGCACTTGAAGCATTTAGATATATATCTTTGTTTCATGATTTTCATTGATTGGCAGTACTTGATTTTTGAGTTTTGTGTGATTGTATGTGCATTTGTATCTTATTATTCTGCTGTTCTCCAAGCTATAGTAAGCCAGATTGATGCATTCTGGTGAAAGAATTTTATCAGTGCTTTTTTTGCTTGATTTTAACTTTATCATACTGCTGTATTGTCTTGTACTGTAGGCAGTCTTCTAGACACGAAATCTTCCAGAGTTTCCTCTAGTGTCTCTGAGAAAAATGGTGCAGTTGACAAACTAAGTGCCAAAAAATCTGATAGTGCCAAAGCATTAGCGCCAAAAGACAAGCAAGATACCGTGGATAATAGCAAATATTCGAAGAATAAAGTAGTACAAGTAAGCAGTAGAAGTTCAGATGGCGCTTCTACCGTAAAGTCAAAAGACAGACATGGTAGTGCAGGCGACGGCAGTCATTCTAATGATGCAGTTAACGTCCATTTAAGTGATGCACATGATAGCAGTGGTTCTTCAACTAATGTAGCTGAACCACAAAGTGGTCCCAGTAATACAAAGAACTTGTCATTGTCTCTTAAATCTGGAAGCTCATCTAGTGTTAATGTTAAAAGAAAGAATTCAAATACACAGTATAAACCTGAAAAATGGATGCTTCCTGACAATACAGGAGATAGATTGACTCAACTAAATCTTGCAATAGTAAGTCAACCACTGAATTTTCGTCTTTTGTTATAAGAAATCGAGGTTTCAGTTTTTTGTTTAGTCATATCTGTGATGCTTACTCATCTGATATCATCTAGGTTGGCCATGTTGATTCGGGAAAATCAACACTCTCAGGTAGATTGCTGTTTCTTCTCGGACGAATATCTCAAAAAGAAATGCACAAATATGAAAAAGAAGCCAAATTACAGGTATCTCACAGTGACTTTGTATGTTTGTGTGGCATTTTTGCATGCATTAGTGCTGTTAATACTTTTTTTGATGGATTAATGTAGTGTTTATAATTCTATCAGGGCAAAGGATCCTTTGCTTACGCTTGGGCATTGGATGAAAGCGCTGAAGAAAGGGAACGGGGAATTACTATGACTGTCGCTGTTGCATATTTTGATTCCAAAAATTACCATGTTGTTGTGCTTGACTCCCCAGGCCATAAGGATTTTGTTCCAAACATGATATCTGGAGCAACACAATCTGATGCTGCTATTCTTGTCATAGATGCCTCAGTCGGCTCATTTGAAGTTGGTATGGACAGTACAAAAGGGCAGACAAGGGAGCATGCACAACTCATCAGAAGTTTTGGTGTTGATCAACTTATAGTTGCGGTGAACAAAATGGATACTGTGCAATATTCCAAAGATCGGTTTGAATCAATAAAACTACAACTTGGAACATTTCTTCGTTCTTGTGGTTTTAAGGATACCTCCGTGTCATGGATTCCATTGAGTGTCATTGAAAATCAAAATTTGGTGGCAGCTCCTTCTGACGACCAGCTGTCATCTTGGTGAGTTATAATTACTCTCTAAAATACATTCAATATATCACTGATAAGGGTAATGGGTTTCTCTTGGGAGTTGATATTGTCACTGCTATGAAGAGACTTCTGTTGGATTGCTTTTCATAAATTTCTGCTGGTGTCATAGAGGTTGAAATTTGACTAGGTATGCTGTTGCAGGTATCAGGGGCCCTGTCTGTTGGATGCAATTGACTCTTTACAACCTCCTGTTAGAGATTTTTCAAAGCCTCTAATTATGCCCATATGTGATGTTGTTAAATTACAACATGGGCATGTGTCTGCCTGTGGTAAATTGGAGGCTGGAGCTCTTCGAAGTGGAATGAAGGTATGCCTTTATTTGATGGTATATGTGATTGATTGAACCTTTATTTTGTTGTTTCCGAATAAATGGGTTGATATCTGTTTTAAATTTTTGGTCTATGCTAGTCAAGGGTCATATCTAAAGCTTTACAAAAAATATTCTGTATATGATAAGTTTTTTTGTTGGTGGTATCATTCTTCAGCATGATTTTTAACTTTAATTCTTCTCTTATGTTATACAAAAGGAATACAAACCTTCTCCTCTCTTAAAAACTTTTGAGTTTAAAGATATATTCATATATTCACACTGCACAATCTTTTCTTCGGATAGATTTGCCTTTGCTGCATTATTTGTAAGTGTTATATTTCCAAGATAGCTTGCAGTCACCATCCTGCATATAGTGATTGGGCAAATCATGTCAAATTATTCAGTATGTGGTTTTTAAAATAGCTATTGGATAAAGAATAACCCATTTGTTTTAGTTGCTTTTAATTTTAGTTCTTTGCTGTCTGAGTTTGCTTGCTAATGTGATATTTTTTCTTCCAATAGATGTGCCATTTGTAACTATTGTTGCTGTCTTCTAAACTATAAACTTCACCATTGTGTCTGAAATTCTAGGTCTTAGTCATGCCATCTGGAGATATAGGCACTGTGCATTCCCTAGATCGTGACTCTCAGACTTGTGCCATTGCAAGAGCTGGAGACAATGTAGGTGTTAGTCTGCAAGGTATTGATGCAAGCCATGTGATGGCTGGAGGTGTGTTATGTCACCCTGATTTCCCTGTCGCAATTTCAACACATTTGGAGCTGAAGGTGCTTGTTTTGGATTTTTCTGCTCCAATTTTAATTGGTTCTCAGGTAAAGTTTTCGCTTCACTAAGATTTTCACTATCTTTTGCTGGACAGTATTATTACTTTGATAAATATCATCTGATCATCTGATTGGAATAATCAGTTGGAATTTCATATATACCATGCAAAGGAGGTTGCAAGAATTGTAAAGATAGTGTCATTACTTGATACAAAGACCGGAAAAGTTACAAAAAAAGCCCCCCGCTGTCTTACTGCAAAGCAGAGTGCAGTAGTTGAGGTGAATAACAATAACAGCTCATATTCTTATATAATTTTGCTGGCTTAGTTGGAAACATTAACCTAGAAGCAGGACAAGATTTGTTTTGACCTTTGTATATTCTCTACTTTCAGGTAGCTTTGCAAGGACCAGTCTGTGTGGAGGAGTTCTCAAACTGTAGAGCTCTCGGTAGAGTTTTTCTAAGAGCTTTAGGAAGAACTATTGCGGTAGGCATTGTAACCCGTATAATTGAGGATCAATAATCGTTTCACTCCGGAGTTATTAGAAATTTGCCAATGTTTGATGCAGCCTAATTTTGCTTCTGAAGTATTATTCAACAGTCAAAAACAGATGGGCTCTGAGTTTCCATCTGTGATTTATATATCTATTTAATGTGCATTTTAGGATAGTAGCTTTCAGCTTTTGTATTAGTAATAGCTTTAGCTTTGGTCCCGAGTGGAATAATATGTAAAAATTGATTGATTCTTTCTCTTTATTATTGCCTACACAAACACAAAACTCAGTTGGGTGGCTGAGGATTTTTTGCATTATTGTTTGTACTCTCGACATTCATTCCCCTTCCCCCTTCTATTTCAATTTGGCACGCCAAGCTATTTTTCTGCCCTTGTGGGCCTCTGTCTCCATTATATTCTGTCCCCAAAACATAAAAAGAGTATAGTATATATATATAAATTTATTTGGTTTGACTTTTTACCCATCCCATCACAACGGGGTTGACTTGAAAGGCAGTAATAAAATTTACGTAAAATTCTTGTAAAATAATACCAAAATTGGTGGGCAAACTAACAAATCTGAAAGAGGATTTGGACTTTGATTTGGTACGAATATAACGTGGAAGAATGATCAAATAACGTAATGTATTGGTCTCTATCAAATGGTCAAAGTACAGAAAAGGGTAATTTCGTGATTTAAATAAAAAGATGTGACTTTACATATTTTATCCTTATTTTAGAAAAAGAAACAAATACGAGAATACAATAATCTATTAAAATATATATATATAAATACATTGTACAGAAAAACAAAGGAAAGAGAAGCTAGCTACCTACTACGGAAACTGACCTAAACACCCACACACACAAACTCAATAACATACACACAGCAAAGACGTCTCTCAATCTCTTTGCTCTTTATCTTATCTGGGTTTTTCAAAATTTTTCGTTTCTGAGGTGATTCTGCTTTCAATTTATATCCTTTGATTGCTGATTTATTGATTTTACAGTTACTGTTTTGGTTCATTTTTATTTTGTTTTTGGTTTTACCGGATCCGTTTTTAACTGATTTCCCATGATTTTTTATTTATCAATTTTGATGTTTCTTGGCAATATAGCGATGGCTTATTTTTGTTCGCCACGGTATTGGGTTAAATTTATTATTGTTATTATTATAGATTATTTTCGATGACTTTTGTGATTACGTCTATTTGGATTGGTCAATTTGTTTATCAGTGTCAATTTTGATGGTTTTGCATGCGTATATCTTGTTGGAATCTTGGAGTGGTTATAGAAAGCATGGAGATAGACTTTTATTATGTGTTTTCTGTTTCTTTTAATCAGTTGATTAAGGTTTAAATGATGCAATTCTAAAGTGTTAAGATGATGGGCGTATGATTTTATTTTTTGGGTGATGATTGTTGTTTGGGTTTTTGGTTCTTTTCCTTTCTTGAATTTCAAGTCAGAACTTGTTCAAGCAGTTGTAAACATGTATATATTGATTGAAAATATTCTTATTCTCTATTTGGTTGCTGGAATAACTTGACGCCAGGCAAAGAAAATGTTCTTCTGTTAGCTTTTATGTTTTTGAGAAATGAATTAAGGGTCCTGGAGTTTTAACGCATCTGCCAAGTGCTAAGCCACTTTGATTAACAATGAAAATGGATTAGCATCCTATATTAGGGCAAACTATATACTATTTACTCATTGGAATTCATAAGTTCTTAATTTCTTATGTTTTTGATCTTCTATTCCAAAGAGCATAGAAGTGTTAATTTCTTGTGCACTTAGCTCATTGTTTTATTTCTGCCTAACTTGTTTTATGGTTATATGCAGTTATGTTGGATGCTCCATGGTATAATAGACCGAGGGTTGTTCTAATGTAACAACCTGGAGCTGGTTGGTTTATGCTTTGAATTTTCAATAAGTTTCTGTTAATTATATCTACGTTTCTGATCTGGGAGGAAAGTGCATATCATGTTCTTCTAGGTCTTTGTGTAATTAATATTATGGCCTTTGAACATTTTCATGGGAGGGGGCGCCAACTGAATGCCTCCGACATTGAGGATGTTCAGTTGAATACCAATTGGAATGATGTGATTTGCCCAATATGCTTGGATTTCCCTCACAATGGTGTGCTTCTCCAATGTTCATCTTATGAGAAAGGATGTCGTGCTTTTGTGTGTGACACAGATCATTTGCACTCAAATTGTTTGGACCGTTTCAAAAATGCCTATGGTATGTCACCCCCCTCAACTTCTGATGTAAATCCCATGACAGACATTCAACCAGTGGCATCAGAGGGTAGCTGCAGACCAGCTTGTCCCTTATGTCGAGGGGAAGTCACAGGGTGGGTGGTTGTTGATAAGGTCCGTACAATTCTGAATGAGAAGAAGCGTTGTTGTGAGGAGGACCGATGTTCTTTTACCGGAACCTACATGGAACTACGAAAACATGCTCAACTAGAGCACCCTCATTCCCGTCCTTCAAAAATTGATCCTGCTCGGCAGCTTGATTGGGAAAATTTCCAGCAGTCGTCTGAGATCATTGATGTTTTGAGCACAATCCATTCAGAAGTACCACGCGGAGTGGTTTTGGGAGACTATGTTATTGAATATGGGGATGATGACACCGGAGATGAATTTGAAGACTTCCCTGGTGATGAGGGCAACTGGTGGACCTCCTGCATCTTGTATCAGGTATTTGATAACTTCAGGAATGCTAGAAACAGAAGAAGATCAAGAGTCAGTGATACTAGAAGAGGAAGTCGCCGCCTGAGTTATGATACTTCTAACTCTGATGAAGGTTCCGTGACGTCTGTAGAATTTGCAGAGTATAGAATAGATGAGACTGATGATGAGTTTGTGAGTACAAGTGGCCCCTCTAGAGGTAGCTCTGGTCTTCGCAGGTCAGTGGTGTTTTATTTCTACTTCCTAATTCCTATTTCTTATCTGTAGTATTTCATATTATTATGAATAGCTTCATAATTTCCATTCATAAGTTTTTTTATACCATAGCTATGTATCAATCTCTTTGTAATTAAAAATTTGGGAAATTGAAATGGGCATCACCTAAACTGCTAAATTTGTGTGGGTCCACATGTTGTTAAGAATCTTATGGAGACTTGTTTGAGTTACCATTGAAGATATTGTATTTTCAAATTGTTGAGGTGATGTAAACCAGAAATTATGCTTTGGAATGCAGTACCTGACCCTTCATCTAACATTTTTTAATATGGAAATAAATCAGTAAAAGATATCTTATATAGGGAATGCAGTCCAAGTGCAAAAGTGGTATACTGTATACGAGAGAGACGCACCTAAATTAAGGAGAAAACAAGAATAGAAAAGGCAGAAAAGAGAAGATATGGGTAATATAGAGCTCTTAAGATTAAAAGTGACAACTTAATGACATGTGATCTTTATGTAGACTGGATTATGTAAAGTTTGCCTTCTGATTTACCACTTAAATACTGGTAATAAGATGTAAAGGTTGTTGGGGTAGGCTACAGCAATCAGCAAGTGCTATTTTCTTGAAAATAATTGCCCTTGGAGAATAACTATAATCACTAGTTATTTGGAAATTATACATCTCGGTTATTCTAATGACCAAGTGAAAATTGAAAATGGCTTTTGGAAGAAATTCGCATTTTCAAGAATTTGGGTATAGGGTTTTTTGAGTGGACTAGTTCCCGTGGTCTAGAATCTAGATGATTTTCTCAATAAGTGAAGTTCTCAGCATATGCAAATCTTATATGGTGTGGTTAATTGGTATGGTTGGAATGGAGTTTGATGCCTGTGTATATGGTGTCTATGATAATGAGGGAGGCATGCAATTCAAATCTGTAGTAATGAATGTCTCATGTTTGCGGATAAAATATTTGAACTTATTTTATTTCATTGCCTAATTTTCTTTGTAAGTGATGCATGGCCTTCCTGTATTTCACAGTTCACGGAGACGCCGATCTCGCTTCTACGACAATTAGGTATTCTGCACTGTCATATTTTCTTGATTGTTTGAACTTTGCAGTTTTTATAGATTGTTACGGGAGAGAGGTTTATGGTATTTGTATAATGTAGTAACTTTAACAGTTTCTTTATGGTTGTCTGCAGTGCCAGAATAGAAAAATGGAAGCAAATGATCAAAAGAGAAGGGTTTAGGGATGATGATCCTTGGGAGTAGAAAGCACTACTGGGATACTAAATCCAATTAGCATTCAAACATGTAAAAGCTACATCTGTGACATATTCTGTTACATATTTGTGCTGGATAGACATGAATTTCAAACTCTAGAATTCCTAGTGGTTCTGCTTTGACCACTTCTGTTTCTGAAATCTTGCTTTTATTTTTGCTTAGTTACTAATTTATCTCTAACCATTTTGTTCTATTCGGTTTATAAACTTTTAGAACTATATACAGATGATGACTCAAACTAAAACAATTATCAGTAATCTCCATTATATCAGTATTTCTGGCTCTAAAGGGCTTTACTTGTACTAACAGAATAATATTAGACATACAAGCAACCACTGTGGAGTATATCAATAATAAGCTAAAGCAATAGAAGACACCATCAAGTGGTCTGATATATAACAAACAAATAACAGCATGGAAATATTTTATGGCAAAACCCGTGAACAGGTATTTTCCAACCGAGATAACTTAAAAACTTACAATGTTGAAAAACATGAAAAGTTAACTTAACAGGAGGTCCTTAGACATATAACCTCTCCTACAAAATCACTAGTTTGGGGCTAGTACGGGACATTATTGGGCAGGTTTCGGATGACATTACTCTTCATACCAATCTTTGTCCGCATAGCCTCTACCCCTGATCTATTCATCTCCTTTATCACCTTCATTCTCACCATTTGCTCTCTTGATTGTACAGTTGCTAACCCCATGCTCCTGTACCTGTAATCAAAAACCATTTCTCTTTCACTATATAATTGTAGCTAACTTTATTTTTGACATTTTATGCCTATTTGTAGTTAAAGAAAAAGAAGAGGGAATTTGTTTTTCAGATTTCCATCCTGTTGTTATTGAGCATATTAAGAAAAAGATCAGAAGCAAACCTTGAGGCCAGTGCAGCTGTGATGGCCATATTATTTGCAGGTGTTGGGCGTGGCTTCTGGCGATAATAGCGCAAATATTCACGGGAACCAAATGTTTTAGCTGCCACTCCATTATTGGTTCTTCTGGTGATGATAAGTTCAGACCCACCACCAAGTTCTACAGTGTTGCCCATATCACTAGATGAGACCAACTGTTTACCGTCCTCATCCATGTAACTGTTAAACAATGATAAAGTAAAGACGTTAATATATATATATAGATAGAACAGGGCATGGACTTGTTCAAATAAAAAAAAAAACAACCTACAAACTGAGAACTACAAACTAAGAAGGGAAAAAGAAATATACAATGAAGGTTAACTCAAGTGGAAGGATGAGAAAACAACCTGCTGCTATAATCATAGAACTCTTCTAAATCTGCCTCCTCATCATCACCACCATCACCATAATGCACTTTGCAATGACTTTTTGCTTCCATATGCTTCCTAACTGCTTCCAAGCGGTTAAAAGGATGGCACCTGTCATTGCAGTATAAACACATGAAGTCCCTCTTTACCTGTTAAAAAAAGAAGAAGCATGTAAGTGAAACTAAATCCTGGTTTACGAAAAAGTAAATTTATTAACCAAGATTATACAAACAAAGAACATAATATAACACATAATCAGTACCTTAAGACCAAGATAAGTAAGCAGGCCTCTAGGATCCTTCAAATACTCAACATCAGGAATGAAGAAACCATGATGCTTGTGCATGTGAACCATGCAGCTCTCAATCGTCTCATGCTCAAGATCACACATGAAGCAGCAAGATGGGTCAAACTCCTCGAAGTCCTCATCCTCATCCTCACCCTCCATGACATCATCAGAGGTGGATCCCACATTCAAATTAGTCAAGGACTTTGCAGCCTCACCAACCAATTCTTCTTCTGGATCAAACTCCACCCATTCATCTTCACTTTCTTCACTTTCCTCATTGTCAGCCTCTCTTCGAGGGGGAGGCTTATTTACAGCACGACGCGGAAGTGGCTTAATTATTGCCTTCTCAATGTCTGCATCATTCATTCCTTGAGAAGACTTCATGATGTGGCTTTTTGATTGAAGATGCTGTGCATGAGCCTTGGAACTTCTATACCCCTTTCCACAAAGCCCACAACTATAAAGCATCGGCGTTTCACTCAACTTATCCTTCTCTTGAGCAAGGGCTGATTGTCTAGCCAGAAATAACGCTTCTGTCACTCCTGGAACCCCACCTACCTAATTTATTTACAAAAGAAAATTATTAATTTTACATTCATTAATTAGGGCTCATTTGGTTGGTAATCCGAAAGTAATATTTAAAACTAAGGTAAATATAAAAAAATGAGTTGTATCTAAATATTTTTAATATCTGAAAATGTATTTTTCAGATTTAAAAGCTAAACAACTTTTTTTTTTTTTTGGTTTGCTAATTTTACAATAGGTTTTAGGATTGCATTCAAAAATCAATTTTGGCTTCAGTCTATTTCAATCAACCTGTGTGTTATCATAAAATTTGTTCTATCACTGTATTTATATTCTACATCACAATTTACTTGACAGCCCAAAAGTCCTCAAACCCCCAAGCCAACCTAAGTTTAATTTGTTAAGCAGCAAAACAAAAGACCAATATAGCAAATTCATAGACCTCCCAGAGGTTTAGCTTGTATTTTACCTAACAAATTTGACATATTAAAAGCAACATAAAACTAAACAAGATACAACCTTTAAATCATAAAATTCCAGCATCCAAAATTTCCAAACATAACTACTCGAATCGTCTTTCAATTAATCAAGTGTTTTGGTGTTTTTTTTTTTCTCTTCTAAAACAATAATAAAAAATGAAAAACAACGGAAGCAAAAGGACCTTTCGTTTGAGATTGTAGCGATGCCAATCGGACTTGTAATGAAGCTTCTGCTCGGCGTCATCGCTGAATTCTTTGTTACAAGCATTACAGGTTAGTCCTGGCATTTCTTTCTCCTTCCGATATTTGATTTCACACAACGAAATTGGTGGGGAACTCAAAACGACGCTGCGTTTAGATATTTATACAACTCAACACGACGGCTCGTAGTCGGTGAGATGGTGAATATTATGATTATGAATGAACGAGTTTCCAGCAGTTTGCTTGCGCAAGCCCCGACGCCATAATATTATACTCATTACCCGTGAACCGACCCGATTTATTATTAGGTTTGCGTCTTTTATGTTTTTGGACTTGGGCTTAAATTTTTACCTTTAGCCCACATTCTGAGGAGGGCTCAAATTAAGGCCTTTTTTTTCTGGGTAAAAAAAATGTTTTTTTAATTAAATAATCAATAATGATGATTTGTCATTTGAGTAATACTTTTGACAGAATTTTAATTAATATTTGAGAAATAATTAAAAACAGGTATATATTTTATAGTAAGTAACAATTTTGACCTAAATAAAATTACCTATATTTTATTGACCCTACTAAAATATTTTCATATTGAGTAATAGTACACTTACAAACTTTTTATACAAACTAACGTGGTAAAAGGTGATTTGGTGATTTTTAATTTAAAATAAATTAAATAATTAAAAAAATTACATGGCAAACATGCAAGGTGCTACATCAGTTTGTATAAAAAAGTTTTGTAAATGTAGTATTATTCTTCCATATTTTATTGATCCGAGATTCGAAAATATCAATATTTGTTTTTCACGTTTTTTTCTCTTCCTCAATTCCTCTCATCTTCTCTCATATTTTCTTCTTCCTTCGGTTGGATTAATCAAGAAATACTACTCCTTTAGAGGTCACAAGATAAGATGATGCACATTGATATTACATATTGCAATTGCAAGTGTTGAAAGAGTATTTTCTGCGATAAAGATTGTGAAAATCAACTATGAAATCAAATGGGAGATCAATTGTTAAAAAATATTACTAGACCCATAACCCAATTTCACAAACTTTCCATCACAACCGTGACGTGACAGCTCGCAATTGGTCTGGTGTGACATGTCTGACCAATTGCGAGTTGTCACATTGCAATTGTAAAGAAAAATTTATGAAATTAGATTGTGGACCTATCTTTTACCATTGTTAATGATTGTCTTATTATATATATTGAGAGAGAGATAATTGATGACATTGTCAATGAAACAATTATGCAACGTTTTCAAAATATGAAAAATCGTCGAGGAAAATTATAGAATTGATAATTTGTTATGTATAACTTTTAAAATTAAATTTTTACAATACATTTTTTTTTTATGTTTATAACTTCAGTATATATTTTAATGTAAATTTATCAATTTAGATCTTTTGACCCCACTAACTAGAAATCCTGGTTACGCCCATGTATATATATGTGTATT
>WYDK02118167.1:6016126-6040296 GCA_009867345.2 Toxicodendron radicans
TGTCTTGAAAGGTCGGGGTATTAAGTGAAAGAATTCAATTTTTATGGGTCTTGCAAAATAAAGATGAATGGAAGAAAATTAGACTATAGGTTAGATAATAGTAATTTTTTTTTTTAAATCTGAGGATAGGCCTGGGCCTACTCTCAAATGGGCTAGGTCCGCCCATGTATATATGTCTGAAAAGCTGATCTTTTGGGTTGAATGCCCTTAGCCTTGTTCAGAATCTAATTAGTTAGATCTAAGATTTAACAATTTGCATTAGCGTGTTCTCGTTATCCAATGGAGGCGGTGTGACAACCTCACTAGGTGGGAGGTCCATAAAGTGGGAGTTCATCACATTCCATCTTGCTGTCGAATAAGTTTGAAATTCAATTTATAATAACTAATTCTCTTTAATTTATTCTTTTGAGTTTCGGGTATAGTTATTACACTCATATAGCTTTCAAACAATCAAAATCAATAAAATATGAAGCATTTAGTCCTTGTGCATAACACATAATTAAATTAATAAATACATTAACATTTAATTAACAAAATATTGGAAGGTATACGCAGTAAAAGATCCCTTACAAAACCAACACTACTATTTAAATTTCATACCCAAAAATATCATTCAACATTCCTCAACACATCTGCATAATCAAGAATGCCAGGCAGGATAAATTACAAATTATTACTGGGAGTTTTTCCTTGGAGAAAATATTCTTAGGAAAGCTTACCGCATACGCAATATATATACACTACTCTTTCTATTCATCTTCTCTTGAATTAATCAACATTAGTTCCTCGACGGTAACGTAGCTCCAAAGAAATTTGTCGTTCATAAAAAAGTTGCCGACGAAACTTAGAAATGAAAATATCTGCCCGCCTATTAATATCATCATCAGAAGAATTATAAGAATAACTTCTTGTTCTTTGAAGAGCTCGAACCGAACTACTCTCATCAGATTCTTCATCTTCATCTTCATCAATACAACGCAACCCTAAACATCGATCGTAATCAAAGCTCCGTGACCGCCTATTGAAACAGCCACCACCACTACCACTACCAGTACCACACATTATTGAAGCTAAGCGCCGTTTGCTTGCATTTAGAAGGTTTAGTAGAAAACTCAACTTCTTCACAGCCGTCTTGAAACGGCGTCGGATGAGTGACCAGTTTTGATTTCGAGCCATTTGTCCTTGACAATGAACTGAGATTTGGTGTATGTTTATAGCTGAAGGTTGAAGCTGAGAATTCTCGAACAAGACTAGTAGAAAGCGCGTTAAAATGATTTAGTGTGTTAAACTAACTCAACTGAGAGATAGTTACAACGTCGTTTCATAAAAGAATATGGTTGGACCCGGGTGATAGAATGACAGGATTATGACAATTGTCATTTGCTTACTTGGGGCTGCAAGCCAATGAGTCAGATGTGAAAGAGGGAGTTTGATTGGATGCTCTGGTAAGTGTTATAAATCACAGCAGTCACCTTAGTGTCTTTGATATTTGATATTATTTCGTCAAATGCTCTATACTTGCTGACTAAGTTTCGGTAAAGACGGAAAGCTATAAGAAAAATAAAATAGAAGAAGAGAGGATCAATGTGAGCATAAAACTGAACAGAGTGAATAATTTAAGACTACCAAATCCAGGTCATCAAATTTTTGGTGAGCAAGCGCAAAATGTTTCTGGCTATAAAGGAAATACCACTACGTTTAATTCAAAAAATAAGCATAAAACAAAAATTACAATGATAAAACTGGATAACAGCTACAAAAATTTTAACATCCCGAGCAAATGTGGAGGTCCAAAATTGAGTCTCAGGAGTTGGCAACCAAGTGCTCATGATCATCATGATGTTGGCTTCCTTCCCCAGAGGTTGTAGCTTCCTCATCAGTTACCGGACTATCTGTGCTTCCTTCCTCGATTTGTGTTTGTTTGCTTGAACCTCCATACATCTGTCTTCTGACTTCCCTACGGGCTGCCCTCTCAGCAAGTTTCAGGTCTTTAAAACCCTGTTCAAACTTGGCTTCATCTTCTGGTGAAAAGAATACTACCTCCATCTGCCCAAGCTCTTCATATAGCTTCTCAATCTTGCTCTTCCAGAAAAGACCTATTTCTGTATCCATCTTATGGTAAGGAGTCTTCAGCAGATACTCATCAATGCCCCCTGCCTTGTCTATGCAGCGGAGAGCATGAGTAGTGACTTTGACTCTAATGTGGCGGTCTAATATGTAACTAAAGAGCCGCTTCTCCTGGACATTGGGGCTCCAACACCTCCTTGACCTATCATCAACATCACATATAAAGTCTTTGAAAATGATACTCTTCTTCTTTGTCAAATTTAATGCAGATAATAAAACTTCATATTACAGCATAGCACAAGGGAAACATCATTGATTTTGCAATACTATATTCAATTATGTCCTATAAATTGCATTAGAAGCCAAGCAAAATAAAAAACATGCACATGCTGATAGTGTTACACTAGTGCCCCAACCCAAAACTCTATTCATAGTTACAACAATCATGCAATCAAGAACAATGAAACTAAAAGGTCTTCCTAATATCTCCAGATAATTCCCAAAAATATATAATCTCTTAAATAGCAATGAAACATCCTAAGCACAAAGCAGCTTTACCATCAAAAGCAAGCTCTGTCAAGTTTGAGAAGTGGCCTGAGAAGACCACTTCTTCAGCAATAATGGTTAGATATTCAATCACATTGCACATGATTCAGTTAGATCATATTTACCTCAGATGAAAGAATATAAAGCGGATTAAGAGCCTGTTTGGTTGGGCTTCTCAACTGGTCAAAAGAGCTTTTTTAATCCTATAAGCACTTTTGAATTATTCTTAGGTTGTTTGGCTGCATTTCAAAAGTGCTTATATGGTTATAAAAAGGTTATTTTATGGCTTTTGGGAGAAGCTCAAAATTTGAGTTTTTCCCATAAGCTCTTTTTGAGCTTATTAAAAATGTTGAAATTTCAAAATCATCCTTATTAAATCTTTTAAATTGCTCTTAATCTTTTGTTGTATATTAAAATCTTTTTTGGTAAAATAATATTGGAAAGCTCTATTACTTTTTCCTAACCAAACAAATAACTTTTTTTTCATAAAAGCTCTATCCTAATAAACTCTTCTTCCTTAAGCTCTACTCAAATAAGCCGTACCAAAAGAACCCTAAATACAACCAAAATTTCGGAAACTCTAAACAGAAATACTTGCCTTTAAGTTTTTTATAAAATACCAACACTCCATGTAACACTTAAAGTTGGAGTAGTACAAGCATCCAACTCAAAAGTTCCACAATTCAACACACAGATGAGACAGACAAGTTTCAAAAGCCATCTTCACTAGCTCTTGACCTGACTATCCTTTTAAAGGTGATTCATCTCTTTGCTTTGCATATTTACAAGAATTTAGACCCATCTTCACTAACTCTTGACATAGACTACCATACCATTTTCCGGGTGATTCATCTCTTTGCCTTGCTTATTTACAAGCATTCAGATCCATTTTCAGGGGACTTGAGTCAGAAACTTAGAAGGATTTACACTATGATACTCCTAAATATAAGCAATAGAATATATTTTCCTTGATTCTCAGACAAAACATACTGCAAAACGATGACTTCATTCCACGTTTTAGGAACACCAAGTTGTTCTTAATTTTCAATCCTACTCATTTTCCTTGAGCTACCTTCGTCAAACCCTACCACCCTAGCAGTAATAAAAAAAAACATCAACTTGAATTCAGTGCCCAACCCTAAACACAGAGAATCACATCCGTCAAATTTTTTCCCAACATTAGAACATCGTTCTCCAAGCTCAACGAAATCACCAATTGATAGCATTAATTAAAAAAAAAAATGAATATACCTAACTAAGAGTGCAGAACTTTAGCAAAATATAAATATTATTAAAATTAAAGAAAGAATTACTTGTTGCCGCCGTCTTCGCTGACGCGATTGCCGAACTGGATGTGTTTTCCAGCGAAGAGACCGCGTTTGGCTCGGTTCATAACGATCTTGCTGTCTGGAATGCATTTCTTAAGAGATTGTTTTACTCCCGGAGCCAGGTTGTTCTCTCCAACCTTCTTTATTACTTTCTTCATCATCTCCTTCCCTCGAAACGCCATGTCGTTTCTTCTTTAGGTTGCCGGAAGACAATATGAATTGGTTTCAGTGCTTTTCTTTTAAACCTCCTTGTGTTGTTATCGAGTTTCGCCTCTGCTTCATTTAACGCTAGCAGTAGGATTACCTTAGTCTATCCTTCATATAAATATATAAATAAATGCTTACTTTTTTTTAATAAAATTCCAGAAAAATGAATAAATAAGATAATTTTACTGAAATCAGACTTAAATATATATCATATTTATTTAGTTTGGAAAATAGTAAAAATATCTTCTTCCTTTTTTTTTTTTTATTAGAGAAATTTTTAAATAAATATCAAAACTGATAATGACTCTAAATTTAGGGAATTTTTATTTGACTAAGGAGTATTCAGTAATATAAAATTTAAAATGATTTGATAAATAATGTCTGGAGTTCCATATGCGGTTAACCCCAAATGATTAGGACAAATATTGTCTCAAGTTCGATTCTCAATCCGAACATCATGGGTTGCTAGTCCCCCCAGGATTTGTCCAGAATAATGTCTTGAACTACCCATACAAAATTAAAATTCCAATTTCTTTCAACTTTCTTTTATTATAAATTTAGATGAGGTTAATTACTCTTGAGAACTTTTAAACATCCTTATGATTTGTGTTTATTAAAATTAACGTTTGGTTAACATTGTTTCCCTCTTCGATTATTCCAATTTAACTGAAAATTTAATTGGTAAAGTTGAATTAACTAAAATAGTTACACAGATCTTCTACAGACACAAAATTCTTGCCCCTGGCAACTCTGAAACAGGTGCAACAAGTTTTGACAATTGCTCACTGGTAAAAACTCCAATTGCTCTTGACCTGTAACTATTGCCATATAAACTACTGTGTTTCACTACCACAACCATCTTGTACCTCTTCTCCAATATTAGATCAACCACATAACCAATGGAGGTTGTGGCGGCAACGCAAGGAGGTGGACTTCTCATCATGGCTGAAAGAGGGGCATTCAACTGCAACAACATAACAATAAAACTTGAATCAGCACGCTACAAGGAGTTTGCTACCTACAAGAGTAATGAAGTAAGGCAGTTGCAGAATAGTAGCTTAACCAAATATGGAACTACCTCAGTGCAATCTTCCCGGTGCAATAGTCCAACACAGCTCCCAAAATCATCTATAATAGGCACAACTGGATCCCTGAAGAAACGCTTAACCACTTTCTGCAGGACTGTGGTGCCTTGTAATGGCTGAGCTTCTTCAAATGGCATCATGAGATTCTCAATTGGTTTATCAGGTGATATCTGAGTAGTAAAGATATGGTTAGAAGATGCTTAAGAAATTCTCCAAGTTAAAACCCTATGGTACAATGGGAAAAAGTAAAATTGGGTACCTGGGGAAGTAGGTAAGGACTGAACATGGATTTAGTGAATCCCAGTAATGCCTCTATGCGAACAGCAACCTGCAGACGAGTGAGGAATATGTTTATGCATTCCAAAAATAAGTAGCACAATTATTACACTTTATATTGACACCAAAAGATCAGGTAGTTGAGTTCACTTTTTATTTTTATTATTTTTAACTTTATTGTATTTATATCTATTACATACCATGCTTCCTCTGCTCCTCCAAGATATTCCTTTCCATTTTGTAATGATATCGGTAAGCTTGTCTATAGCCACATTAACCTACCAAAGAAACCCAAATACAGAATTTACATCTTGTGACTTATTCAGCTTGTCCATAAAGTGCTGGATATGAGCAGAGGTGATCACTGAAGACAAATTATGTCAGAGTGCCATCACAACTCAAGTTAAAAAGGATAAAGATTGCATGTTGAGAATACAGAAGCAGTCTGGGAAAGGAAATGACACTGTTACAGGACCCATAAGTGGAAGATCGTGTATAAAAAAATCTAGTACCTGACCATCATTTAAAGCGGCCTCCATGAGAAGATGATCAGCTTCCTCTTGAACTGCTAAGGATATGGTTCCTGCAGAATCTGGCCACATGTGTTTATGAAGATTTTTTACCATAGTATAGTCACCTCTAGCAGCTAATTTGCGCATCATAGAAACATAGAGGTGAGGTTTTGGCTGCAGCTTTGGATTTGCACCAGCCCGCTTTACTATTTCCCCAAATACACAGAGAGCACCTAGGCATAACAAAGACCAACAACCAATAAGTCAAAAAGTGTCGTTCAATTATCAACACCTAAGAGCAGAATTTTACGGTCTAAGAAGAAAGAAGACGGAACCAAATACAATTTGACCAAGTACAATCAAATCTTCATATGCGATCATTCTCCATGACAAATCTTACAAGTAGTTAAAAAACTCCAAAATTTATGTTGGATATCAATTCCTTGTAATCAAGTAGTATTCGTATATGAGGGGATACCACAACTGTATATCACTTTGTCAAAACCCAAGTAAATAGGAAGCTGAAACAGCAAGTGAATAAAGATTCCAGATACGATTGGGCTTCATAATGTATGATTTAACTCTAATCCACCAAAAGTTAATTGTCATTTCTTGAAACAAACCTGTTCTAGCATACCTTTAATTGAGCCACAATTCAGTAATGCATCAACTATTGCAGTGAAAGCAGTTCGATCAATAAACAAGTTCTGACACGATTTCATCTCAAACACGATTTTCAGAACTGAAGGCAGATCATTGTCATGCCCAAAGCCCTACAAAGAAAAGGAAATGAAAGACTAGCTCAAAATTAGGTTTAACAACACAAATCGTGAAGTTTTAATTCACCACAACAGAAAAGCTAAACTGCTCAATAACCAATATGTCTACTTTGCCACTACAAGGTACTAATGGATATCAAAAGCCTGATTCAAAGCAAGATGTAAGTCATTTAGATTGTTTTAAAGATGCAATTCAACTAAGCAGTAACTTAGATAATATTACATGGGATTTGTTTCAAGCATACTTAGCTGGTTGCCGCCCATTTAAACTTTTACAAAGTTGTCATTCATACAATCATACATGGGAAAAAATGACAAAGAAAACTGACCTTGAGTAACATAGTGTAAGTAATAACATCAGGATGAAAACTATCATAGCTAAATTTCTGAGCTTTCTCCTGTAAAAAGGTAATCAAAGAGTAATAATTTAAGTAAACCAATCCAATTCTTGTACAACTGAAAAATATTTAGAGGCACAAAACTGGCCTTTGAAACACATTCTTGAGACCTTCAGTTGCTCGTAAAAGGACATCGCAACATCCAACTTTTCAGATTTGACACACGCAAAGATTATAGTGTTATAGGTGAGCCTGTCAGGCTCTAATCCTAAATCTAACATCTCCTCATGCAGAGTTAACACAACCTCAGGACTGCCAGCATTTATATGTCCCTGAAATTCGTAAAACCAAATGTCCTTAACAACATCATTTTTCAACTTATATGGTATTTAAGGATGTGTAAGCACAATCTAAAACCTTCATCAAAAGATTGTACAACAAGACAGAAGGATTGCCGCCTTCACGAAGAAGAAAACCATATCGTGCAAGAAGACCATTAGCACGGCGTAGATCTCCTGCACTACAGCAATGCATTTTGAAGCCAGCTTAGATAAAAATACATAATAGTTATAATCCATTCAGCTATATATTTCCTTTTATTCGTGTCAAACTACAAACCTGCTTCAATTAGAGCATTTAGCAGACCACAAATAAGTGGTGCAGACAACTTTGGACTTCCCACGGCTGCACCCTTCTCCACTGACTCTAGTATTTGAAATGCTTCATCAATTCTTCGAGCCTCACCCAATCCCTATACAATGTCAATAAGTAACCACTTAATCCAAAAACTTAAACTAACGTACAATGATCAATACTAGTATTATGCTCTCTAACAAATTGTATCGTGTGTAATGTGAACGGAAAAAAGTTTGCTATCAAAATTTTAAAAATTAAAAGAATTGCGAGAAGAAAGAGAACCTTCAATAGAGTACCATAGGTAACATTATCAACGCCGCAACTCTCAGGCTGTGACATGTCATCAAAGAATTTAAGAGCCATATCAATGTCTCCGCAATGAACACAAGCCTCCAAAACTGCGTTCATTACGATGGTGTTCAGCTTGCCATATCTTCTCTTCGCAATCTTTATTTCCTCAACAATCTGCCAAATAAATAACAGGAAATAAATAATAAAATACAAACGAAACAAAAACTTAATCAAAAATAAAACCTGGTGGAGCTGTCGACGGCGAGTGAGCTGAACGACGCGGAAGGTGAGACGTTTCAGGTTTGGTGGTTTATGTTGGGACGGCGTTTTGTTGAGCCAACGCCGTGGCGACGGCGCGGAGAGTAGCGGCTTTAGTGAATGAGGCGAGAGAACATGAATCTGATGCATTGCCGGTGTATCACTTGTGATGATTATGAGGCATTCCCATCTGTCTCGGCCATGCAGATTGCAGAGCGAGCGAAATCAAGTAACGGATAATGTTTTGTCAAGAGAAAATGAGAGTTTTAAGAGGGAATCGTTGGTGGATAAGTAATGGATGGATAGCATGTTAAGCTTGGGCCGCGTCGGGCACGGTTAGGCCCATTTTGTCTAAGCTTTCTACCACATAAACTCTCTCTTTTCTTGAGTGAATGAGCTTATTTGTTGGGCTCCACACCAGCAACCCCACTTGCTGAGTTAACCCATTTTGGTTCTATTCATAATTGTCTGACCAATTTATAAAATCTAAAATTAAACTTATTTATTTGTTTATAAATTTTTTTGGTTTTTAAGTCAAAAAAAAGAGTTGAGAGAAATTACCTTTTTTTTTTTTTGTTTGCTTATAAGCTACTTTAATTAAGTATATTACTATATTACCCTTATTTAATTTTAAAATTTTATTATATAACCTTATTTTTATATTTCAAACAACTCATGTTTCTATCACTATTCGTTACAAAAATATTTGTCTATAAAAATATTTATTTATTTAATTTTAAAATTAAATTATATTGTAATATGACCGAATAATATATTTTGATAATATTATAGTAAGAAATTGAGTTAATATAACTTATTATTTGATAAAATAATGTAGTACGTTTTTTAGTCATTTTAATAATAAAATGTATTCATACGCCATATTTTATCAAATTTATCAACTATTTATCAATCACTTATAAGTATTTTAACCAAACACGTAAACTGCTTAAATCTATAATACTTATAAGCTCAAATTAGCTTATAAGTAAATTATCTTATAAGCATTTGTTACTTATAAACTAATTTTCATAACTTTGTCAAACATGCTCGACATCTAATTCTTACGCAAATATATGCATATTAAAAATGATAATAAATGATATTTATATTAATTAATCAAATTATATTTTTGACATATTAATTTGTATGAAAAACTTTGTGTAGTGTCCCAGTAATGACCTTAATTATAAACATAATTGCCCATTAAATGCAAAGGAGGGATTATGGAGTTCACTAATTGTATAAGAAAATGGTTTTAGACTTTGTAGTTTCTACTTTCTACCCAAAAGAATCAAGTATTTGTAGCATTTGAACATTGAACCATATGTCGACACGTGTTATTGATCCCTCTATGATTCATGCTCTGAAAATAATGAGCCCACCCACATTATAAATTTCTGTTTCTGTATAAACACTAAAAACTCTCGGGAGCAATGGAATCCGTTTCTGTATGAAAGAACGATTGAAAGGCAATTGACTGACTCAGTGACGCTGCCTCACACTCGACACTCACGCTCACTCACTACTTTTCATTCATGAGCCCGCATCTTTCTTACTTTATTGCATCTTTAGATAAACATGATAAAACCAACCGCACTTCTTTCTTCTTCCTTCCAACTTTGCTGCTTAATACTTTCCATTTCAAGAAAAAGCAGTTGAGATTCCACTTCAATCATCCCTCCCCAATAAGTGTGGTCCAAATGGATTCAATGATCGCTAGTAGTTCCTCATTTCTTGAGATATGTTCCTTTTTATAACTATATATCTTTTAAATATTGTCTTATTTGTGGTAAAAAATTTGGAAATAAATTGTTTAATTGAAATACCTTAAAAGTAAATTTAATATTTTTTTAATTGATGTGTTTGTGTCAATTTACGCGTAAGTCGATTAATTCTTGAAATAAATATTTCATAGCAACCCATCGTTGTGGCCCCTAAGGTAAATCATAGGCAAATGTATTACCTTTGCGTCCACAGTTTGACTAGTCCTCATGATAGCTATCTCACAACAACCCACTGCTATTATCTCAAAGGTAAATCATGGACAAAATGTATTACCTTAGCGTCTACAACTCAACTAATCCTCAAGATAGATATCCCACAGCAACATAACGTCGCGACCCCCACGATAAATCATGGACAAATGGTATTACCTACAATAACCCAACAACATGACCTTTAAGATAAATCATGGGCAAATGTATTACCTTTGCGTTCACAACTCGACTAATTCTTATGATAGTTATCCCACAACAACCCATTGTAGCAACCCCTAAGGTAAATCTTGGGCAAATGATAGAACATGAGACTATTTGTTGAAATCATGCACAATCTCTTAATCTCTTTAGTTTGCACTTGCCGTTGGGCTTCCCATGGGTGAGTCAACTTTCTTAATTACAATTTGGTAATTTAAATCTAATTAAAGTTAGAGACGTCTTATTGCCATGTGTACACTAGTTCTAAGGGGTGTTTGTCTCTAAAATCAACTTGACCCGTTTGTTTATAAAAAAAATGAGCTTATAAGTTGGACTTATAAGCCAAAAAAAATAAGTTCGGGGAAGGTTTTTTTTTTTTTTTTTTTTGGTTTATAAGCTACTTTGACCAAGTATATTACAATATTACCCATATTTAATATAATTTATTATTTGATAAAAATAATGTAATGCTCTTGATTGGAACCGGAACGGATGTGTGCGTAACTACGGATATTTAGCAATGAATGGAAAATCAAGCAATAAGACTAAACAAAGAGATTTTTAAGTGGTTCAGCCTCTATAATGAGAGTCTACGTCCACTATAACTATAATGCTTTTATTGAATATTTTTTCCTCATTTCTCTTATAAAATGTGGGTATTTATACAATATTTTATAAGTGGTAAACCCGCCAAATCCGGGATCATGGCTTTGAAATGGTAATTATCCCGTGATTTGAAGGATTAGGCGATTATACTTGATTTAAATTTGACCTTATCCCGACATTTTTTGGGATAAGGTTTATCTTTATGCTGACTGCATTTTGTGGCGGACTCTGAATCTGTCGGACTCATCTATCCAGTTGGGTTCTTCATAGAGTCGGACTGAATCTGAGGCAAACAAATCCTTTAGTAGAGCTCATCGAATACACCAATTTGACGAGCTTATCAACGACCTTTAGATTTGTCGGGCTCGTCTACTCAGTCAGACTCTTCTTGGAGACGAGTTTAATTTGATGAGCTCAAGATGACGAGCTTGAAACAGGCGAGCTCATAGTGAAAAAAACTCACACAACAACAACAATACCTATATTTAATATAATTTATTATTTGATAAAAATAATATAATATTATTTTTAATTATTTTAATAATAAAATATACTTATAAACCTCAATTTATCAACACACATCAGATATTTATAAATATTTTAACTAAACACATAATTGTTTAAATTTTAAATACTTATAAATTCAAATTAATTTATAAATACTAAATTTTTATAAACTAATTTTTATAAGTTTAGACAAACAACCAAATAAATAAATAAAAGGGATTGTACGTGTATGTTTATCTCTTAATAGATCAATTATTTAGGCCTCTAATTCAATCATTAATCGTGTTTCGCCATTCAATATCGTGACCAGTACTTCAATTATCAAAATAAACCCAATACATCGAACGAAGGGACCCCCCATTTTATCAGAATTATAAAGGTGAAAGCGACCGGTAGTTGAAATTAAATATCATCAATAATTCGTACACTATTTACATGTAGCCGTTCACACTGAAACTACACTGCGATCGAAACAAAAATCATGGTATTTTAATTATTTTGTAAGCAAGAGATTTTTCCACGTGGTAGTCCACGTCGGCAAGTGTGCTACGGTTGCAACTGCAGAGGATCTAATTTTCTCATTAGTTCAGAGACTTGAAACTTGAAAGCTTGACATACACTGTTGACAGATCTACCTTTGTATTTTATGATAAAAATCCCTAAAGACGATCCCCATTGAAAGTGAAAACTAAGAAAATCAGAGACCAATTAGATATCGTCAAAGCTCCGGTGACCGCCGGCTTCTGTACGTCGCGTAGTTGCAATTGCGTCAGCTGCATGTGATTCCGGTAAAATTCTTCGATTCTTTGTATTTGTTTTACATTCATAAGTCTTTATTCTTCTTCGGATTTGCAGGAAACTTTGTGTTGTGTATGACTTTACGGTTACTAATACCCTTATATTCTGGCTTCTAGAAATGAAACACATACAAAAACAAAAACAATCCCAATAAACATTAAACAAGTAAACACTTTTTGACAACATAATTAACAATATTAATTCTCTAGTCTTCTCTCTGTAAAGTTAATTTTACATCGTCATCACTTCCACTTTTTCTCTGCCTTCCCTCACTATATATTCTCAAAGAAACGCACTTTATAATTATTGTAGCTCACTCTAGATCATTGTTTATTTTCTTGTTTTAGAAGAGGTAGCTTGAAGAATGTCGGTTTCTCAACCTTCAGGAGCATCATCATCAAAGCGAGAAACTGATGAAGATAGGAAGAATTCTCAGGCGTTGATTCCGGGGTTACCGGAGGAGATCGCGGAGCTCTGTCTTACTTATCTTCCGTATCCGTACATAGCATTGGTACGTTCGGTTTCAGCTTCATGGAACAGAGCCATAATATCCCCTGCCTTCAATCTCTACAGGAAATCTCTTTCTCTTTCTTTGCCTTATCTTTTCGTTTTTGCTGTTCATAAACCAACGGCCAGGATCCAATGGCAGGCGATGGACCTGCGATCTGGCCGTTGGTTCGTTTTACCGCCCATGCCATGTCCCAAGGATGTTCGCCCACAGAGCTTTGCATGTACATCGATTCCACGTCAAGGGAAAATTTTTGTTCTTGGCGGTATGCTCTCGGACTCAGAGACTCCCATGCGCTCCACTCTCATCTACCGTACATTAACAAATCAATGGTCGCTTGCGTCTCCAATGCCCACAGCTAGATCATTTTGTACTTCTGGGAATATTAATGGCAAGATCGTGGCCGTTGGAGGAAGTGTGTCCAACGTCGGTGAGTCAATCACAGCCGTTGAATTCTATGACCCAGAGAATGACACGTGGACGGAGCTTGCTAAATTGCGCATGGGGTTAGCCAGGTATGATTCCGCTGTGGTAGGGCACAAGATGTATGTCACGGAAGGGTGGACATGGCCTTTCAGGTTCTCACCAAGAGGTGGGGTCTACGACTCCCAGAGTGACACGTGGCAGTTGATGAGTGATAAGATGAGAGAAGGGTGGACAGGGATCAGCGTGGTTCTGGATGGTAGGCTGTTTGTGATATCAGAACACGGTGACTGTCCGATGAAACTGTACATCCCTGAATCCGACACGTGGCAGTACGTGGGTGGGGATAAGTTACCACGTGGACTAATGCAAAGGCCACTCGCTGTGAGTGGAGTGGAAGGAAGAATATTTGTGGTGTCATCTGGACTAAATGTGGCAATAGGAAGAATTTATGATGAAGCAGACGGGAAATGTTGCGCAGAATGGGAAGTTGTGTGTGCCCCAAAAGCTTTTAAGGAATTTGATCCTTTCCGTTGTCAAGTGATTTATGCATAGCTGCTATAGAGGTTTGGAATTATTATGTTTGTATTATCAATGATTATTAAAAGCCAGGGTGGAGTTTATCTGTTTCTCTGGCCTAACTTGGTATTGGTTTTTGTTTCTATTAGGCGAGATTTTATTTTATAATGTGTATTGCTTCCTTCTTTTGAATTTGTAACTTGGAAACTACAGCTGGAGTTTGTCTATATGCAGTTTGGATGACTATTATATAACATCCTGTAATGTAATCTTATTGCTTTGCTATGAAACTTTATGGGTTGTGATTTAGATTTGTGTTCTGGGACATAGTAGTTACACACACATATATATATATATAATAATACAAGTAGTGATGAATTGAGAAGTAAAGTTTAATTTATCTCATTTCAGAATGGCTTTTGGCCGACCACATTGCCGTGGGGATCATAGTTACATGTGATAAATGTATCGCCACTTTTACACACAACTCGTGCACAGCCCACCTTCAAGCTTTGCATCCAAATCATCTGTGTATAGTGCAGACATTCTTTATTTTTAGCGCAAGTATTCGTTTTATAATTGTAGTAACTTTTCTCTGCAGCCCATGCTTTAACAGCATCGCCTGCTTTCCAATCTTTCCCACTTCCCCAAAACAGATTCTCCCCGTAATCGCTATTGGAATGCACCAAATTGCAATCACCTCGGCGTTGATTCGCCCACCCAGAAGCGAAACTCGTCAGCTTCTTGCTCCATTTTAGAGGAGGCAGTCCGAGTTTTGCTCTCACAATGTTGTGAGGTCCTAGAAACTGTCGAATTGTGTTACGTCGAGTGGTGCCTCTAAGAAAACGTCCAGCGGAAGAAGCTGAAATTTCTTGGGTTGAGTCTGAGAATGAGGTTGACATGATAGAAGAAAAGAGAAGGAAAGTTGCCAATAGTCGAATCTCCATAAGGGACAGCAGAGACGCGAGAAATTAAAAGGCTGATTTTGCAATTGTGAGGTGGGTGGTGATATATATACAACTGCATTGAAGTTACTGTTCATTTAAATTAAGTATAATTTGGTTTAGATGCTGAAGAGAATCGTTTCACGTGATAAAGCCATAAATTGGAGGAGATTTGAGGTGGAAAACACGTTATTGAATGTGCAAGAGAGGAGAGGTTTGTTTGACTTTTAACTGACAAAACCGTTTCTAATCTTTGCCTCATAATTAAGGTATGTTTTTTTCAATTATATGTTTTTTTTTTAATGACACAGAGTATTCGGATTAATTTATGCGCACCTCAACTAATCATCTCTAGGATGCTGAAGTTGATAACTGGATAAACTCTTTAATGATTACTCATATTAGCGTCTATGAGACTCAAATTCAAAAGAAAATATTTTTTTTTTTACTCTTTTACCATTATACTGTGGTTTATATGTTAATTGTTTCTGATTTACAAATTTTATGTTTTCCCAATCTTCAATCACCTATATTATGTGCACATACAATGTTTTTGGAGATATAATTAAACAATTATTGGCTGCAAGTTGAAGAAAAGTCAACTTGGATTGCGAGATAGCACACATGGCCCTGGGAGAAGTATGTTTATTTCGTTGCATGGACCGCTCATAGACACATGAGACCATATGAACGATATGCAAATATAATACATATAACTTTATGATAAACTTATTCTACAAGAAAGAAATCATGTATAACTTTATTATCAAGTATCAATTATAGTTCCAATTGCTAGAACAAGGCCCAAGTCAAAGGACCCAGTTGAAGCCCAACCCAGTTAAACTAATTTTTTCTTCTTTTATCGCAATCGGTAAACAAGACGCGTAAGCAACCACCATGATACGCTAATAGTAATAGGGACTGAAAAAGTTGCTACTTCCAGGGGTGGGCGGTCAGAAGATTCTAGATGGACGAACACGATTTGTTCAAACGCGCTGTTTGTTTCTATGATAAAATTTCCTTTCTAGACCTAACTACATTCTTCCTTCTTCCAACTCTCTTTCCCAGAAACCTCATAACGAACCTGACGAATTTCTTGTTATAAATACCCTTTTTGCATACCCTTTTTCTTACACTTTTTGCACAATATAATTCCCAACGAATCGAGAAAGTTAAAGAAGAAAGAGAACGCAAGATCATCAAGATGTGTTTGGTGTTTGTGTGCGATGAAGACGAGAGAGTGATTGGAAGACAGCCTGCGCCAGGGGCATGTCCGTATTGTGGAGGAGTGATTCAAGCGATGGACGTGGAGAGCCAGTGGAGGTTTTGTTTCTTGCCTCTATATTTCAAGACGAAGAGGAAGTTTTATTGTACAATCTGTGCCAGACGCTTGGTCATCCAACAATGATTCTGCTGTGCTATAGAGTCTTTTAGTTTCTTCATCTTTGTACATAATATATGATACTATTTCTCTTTTGGACGTCTTTTGAGATACAGGTTTTCGGTATCTCGTGTTGTTGTTTGTTTACTTGCGACTTCAGTTTTGGTGATCTAATGGCATGATTAATTGACTTAACTTCTCATATATATTCCTGTAATTCTTTCCCTTCTTTAAAAAACTTCAGAGATCGGTTGATCAGCTAATGCTTTAGATCTGTCAAAAGAACCATTTTTGTTTATGCTAACAGCAGCTTTTGATACGCAATAATGTTACAAAAATCTGTGTTCTACTTCTACCTGAGTAGGCTATCAAAATGTGTAACCCGTATCGAGGAACGGTTGATCATCGTGATTCCTATATTTGCGGACGAATTGAATTCACTCAATTGCCACGGTACAATGGCAATGGCTCAAGCCAATTACACAAATGGGATAGTTCTCTCTCCTGCAAATGGAATATAAGACTTGAGTATAACTAATAAGACCTGGGTATAGTTTGCCCATCCAATCTCAATGGGAGAGGTTAGGGACTTAGGGTTCATAGAATTAGGAAATCCTTTACAACAGAATTTATGTAATACATCGTGTTTGATCTTTGATGTACATTTTAATTGTACAAATTAGTTTTCTGTAAAGTTAATGAAACAATAAACATTACAAAATTTATGGTCGAATATTAACTTTAAGATTGGTCTCAAATTCTGTTTTTAATATTATCTATATTTTATTAAATTTATACTCCTTTACTATAACGACTCACCCATGGCCTTGAAGTGATTATGAATCTAAAGGTAAGTGATTAAAAAGAGAATATTTCAAATTTATATATGTTATATAAATTGTAACTTCAAATAGAGTGATCAATTGGTAGTCGAGTGATAAAAGGGGATAAAGAGGTTTGCTTTCTCTACGGTTCCAAGATATATTTCTTAAAAAAAAAAAAAGTATATTATGTTGTGACATGAATGTCTCACATCGCTCCTGTTAGTATCATTGAACTTATATATAAACAGATGTTTGAAACCTTTAATTCATATGATGCGTTTTAAAGTCGTGAACTGCATCAAAACAGACAATATCATTTGAGATGTCTCATCGCTCCCGCTATAACATATTAATTTTTTTTGGGTGATTTTATACGAAATAAAACATCATTAAATATTTAAGAAATTTATTTAGCTTATGAAGATAGAAATACAAAATTGCCATTTACCAATTACCAACCAAAATAAAAATGTTAAAAATTAAATTACAAATCTACCCTTGATGGCTTTCTCCGTTGGCTCAAATATAAACAGAGTAGATCTTCAGATCTGCGAGCTCCTCCTCACTCATTTTCTGTAAAAATAACCAAGAGACTATGAACGTTCTCAAGATCTAACATTTAATCACCGCAACTCTCCTGTCTCCAAGTTGACTCAATTTCGCCCAACCCCTCTCTTCTCCGGAGATCTCATCGCTTGAGGTTCGTTTTCTCTCTCGATTCGCAGATCTCGTATATTGATGATTCATTTTCTCGGCAATCAAACGGAGGAACCTTAATTTTCTCTTTCGATTTATGTTGTTAGTTGGTAGAATCTATTGTTACTATTATTTGATAGAGAATAATTTCACTTATTGCACTCTAGTTTTTTTTATTTTCCTTCGTTTTCTGAGCGCCCAAACATATTAGTTTATTTTGAAGCTCTACTTGTTGGATATAGGTTTTATACATTGGCTCGTGATATGAATTGAGAGAGATCAGTTATAATGTTTGATAATAATGTGAATTTCAGTGAGATCTCGATGTTGTAGTTTTGGTAATGTTAGTTTGAATTTTAGATCTGATCTGGCTGTGCTGGCGGTTTTGATGTGCGCCAAACTTGAGCAAATACAGTTTTTCCAGTTGTTGGTACTGGAATTTTCCTTTGAAAATGTGGAGCTGGGATTAACAAATTATTTTAAATTACGGAGGAGGGATGTAGAGATGTTTTATAAGAGATCTGAATGCTTAATTTGCTGTAGTTTGGTGTTTGTTTTTACTTTGTTAAGCATGCTTGTGCTTGACACTTACACACTCTCACAGTGTGTTGATACTGATGGTGACTTGGGGATTGGGGAATGGTGTTTTCTGGAAATGGTTGTTAAAAATGAAGACAGCTTGCTTCTATGCTTTTAAATCTACATTATTTTCTTAGCGTTTATTAGCTGCTAGATAGATTATTGATTAATCTGATGGATGTTTAAGGCTAAACTTGTTGGATTTTAGTTCTTGTCTGCATTTATTATCCGGATTCACTGGTTTATCTAGAAAGATGATAGAAAATGGAAAAAACTTTTACTTTGTTTGTTTAGCTGTTTTTAATTATTCTTTTTCTCTTTTCCATTTTTAGGTGTTAATATTTTTGGTTTTTCCCCTACCATGTCTACTTTAGTTTCAACTTATTAATTTTTATTTATTCTTTTTTGTTTTTTATATGAATTACTATTATGTTGTGTATGACCAGAAAAACAATTAGGCAGCATGGAGAAATCTTGTACTCTGCTCATTCACTTTGACAAAGGAACACCGGCAATTGCAAATGAAATTAAGGAGGCTCTTGAAGGCAATGATGTGCCTACTAAGGTTGATGCCATGAAGAAGGCAATTATGCTTTTGTTAAATGGAGAAACCTTGCCTCAGCTTTTTATCACAATAGTTAGATATGTGTTGCCTTCTGAGGACCACACAATACAAAAATTGTTGCTTCTATATTTGGAGATCATTGAGAAAACAGATACTAAAGGTAGGGTTTTACCAGAAATGATTTTGATATGCCAAAATTTGAGGAACAATCTTCAGCACCCTAATGAGTATATTCGCGGGGTTACATTGAGGTTTCTTTGCCGGTTGAATGAGACAGAGATAATTGAGCCATTGATTCCTTCTGTTTTGCAAAATTTGGCACATCGCCATCCATATATTAGGAGAAATGCTATATTAGCTGTAATGTCGATATATAAGCTTCCACAGGGTGAGCAGCTTTTGGTTGATGCACCTGAAATGATTGAGAAGGTTCTCTCGACAGAGCAGGATCAATCTGCAAAGAGGAACGCATTCCTCATGCTCTTTACTTGTGATCAGGACCGTGCAATTAATTACCTTTTGACCCATGTTGATAGGGTTCCTGAATGGGGTGAATTACTTCAAATGGTTGTGTTGGAGTTGATTCGAAAAGTGTGCAGAACAAACCGGGGAGAGAAGGGGAAGTACATCAAAATCATTATATCTTTGTTGAATGCCCCTTCAACTGCAGTTATTTATGAATGTGCTGGAACACTTGTCTCTCTGTCATCTGCACCCACTGCTATCAGAGCTGCTGCTAACACCTACTGTCAGCTTCTTCTTTCACAGAGTGACAACAATGTAAAGCTTATTGTGCTTGACCGACTGAATGAGCTCAAGTCTTTGCACAGAGATATCATGGTTGATCTTATCATGGATGTGCTTAGGGCGCTTTCCAGTCCTAATCTTGACATTCGGAGGAAGACAATTGATATTGTGCTTGAGTTGATAACTCCACGAAACATCAATGAAGTGGTTCTCATGTTGAAGAAGGAAGTCGTGAAGACCCAGGGTGGAGAGCTTGAGAAGAATGGTGAGTACAGGCAAATGCTTATTCAAGCCATCCATTCTTGTGCTATTAAATTCCCTGAAGTTGCAAGCACAGTTGTACATCTGCTGATGGATTTCTTGGGAGACAGCAACGTTGCTTCAGCTATCGATGTTATTGTTTTTGTTCGGGAAATAATCGAAATGAATCCTAGATTGCGGGTCTCTATCATAACCAGACTATTGGACAATTTCTACCAAATCCGAGCTGCACGGGTTTGCTCTGGTGCTCTTTGGATCATTGGAGAGTATTGCCAGTCTCTTTCTGAAGTTGAGAGTGGCATGGCAACCATTAAGCAGTGTCTTGGAGACTTGCCCTTTTTTTCTGTTTCTGAAGAAGGTGAAGATACTGACACTACTAAGAAGGCTCCACAGCCAAACTCAATTACTGTCTCTTCCAGGAGACCTGCTATTCTTGCTGATGGAACTTATGCTACTCAGAGTGCTGCCTCAGAAACTGCTTTTTCCCCTCCTACCATAGTTCAGGGAACATTGACATCTGGGAATTTAAGATCCCTTCTTCTCACCGGGGACTTTTTCCTTGGGGCAGTTGTGGCTTGCACATTGACAAAGCTTATTCTGAGATTGGAGGAGGTGCAGTCATCTCAAGTTGAAGTCAATAAAGCATCCACTCAGGCATTGTTGATCATGGTCTCCATGCTGCAATTGGGACAATCTTCGGTCCTTCCACACCCAATTGATAATGATTCTCGTGATAGGATTATCCTGTGCATAAGATTGCTATGCAATACTGGAGATGAGATCAGGAAGATATGGTTGCAGTCTTGCCGTCAGAGTTTTGTAAAAATGCTTTCAGAGAAACATTTAAGGGAAACTGAGGAACTAAAAGCAAAGGCCCAGGTTTCTCATGCACAACCAGATGATCTTATCGACTTCTACCATCTAAAGAGCAGGAAGGTAAGAATCCCCTGCACTCCCTGTCTATTGAATGTGTGGATGACAATCAAGAAGGATGAGAATACTTTCATTACATATGACCTAACTTTTCATTAACATAATTCTTTGTCTGTTTGTTATCAAAAGATGTTGACGGTTTTTTTTTCTTCTTCATGAATTCTTTTATTTGGACCATGTCCATCTGTATATGCATTTTTTAGTAGAGTATTATTCATTTTTTAAAACATTTTCCTGCTATATGCTTTGACATTGGGAATTTGATAAGCAATTTTTTTTCGAAATACATAATACCCACTTGATGCTTGGATATCCTTAGCTTATATTACTTTCTGATTATTATTAATCATTTGACATTTTTCAAATTTTGTTATGTTTTTATTTTCTTAGATTCGTTGGGTTCATCCTTTGGATAAATGTACCAATTCAAAATTTATGACTATATCTTAATTCCAGGGAATGAGTCAGCTGGAGTTGGAAGATGAGGTACAAGATGATCTAAAACGTGCAACTGGAGAGTTCATCAAGGATGGGGATGATGCAAATAAGCTTAATCGCATTCTTCAACTCACTGGATTTAGTGACCCTGTGTATGCTGAGGCATATGTGACTGTTCATCACTATGATATTGTCCTTGACGTTACAGTTATTAATCGCACAAAGGAAACCCTCCAGAATTTGTGTCTGGAATTGGCAACCATGGGTGATCTTAAACTTGTTGAGCGTCCACAGAATTATACACTAGCACCTGAATCAAGCAAGCAAATAAAGGCCAACATCAAGGTGTCCTCAACTGAAACTGGAGTCATATTTGGGAACATTGTTTATGAGACTTCAAATGTGCTTGAGCGAACAGTCGTTGTCCTCAATGACATTCATATTGACATCATGGACTATATCTCTCCTGCAGTTTGTACAGACGCAGCTTTCAGAACTATGTGGGCAGAATTTGAATGGGAAAACAAGGTATCCATGCCATGTCCTTTTGATGCAATTGTTGTAATGTTCTTTGTGTTTTTACATGAGATACATCTTAATTTGAAATTTAATCCTAAATTTTATTTTTGTCCATCTGTAAGATCATATGTTAGGGCTCTCATGCATGCTAATGGTCATTTTGCTGTTGTGATGATCAGGTTCTACTAGGATTGTAATATGCTCTTGTTCTATGTATTCCAAAATTGCTATCTGCATTTTTTACAATATTTTAGTTTGAATTATTTTGGTGATACTATATGCAGCAGCGTGTTTTGGACCTTTTGATGTTGAAGGAAGTCTACTATTGTTTGATATATTAAAAATTGGATGTTGTATTTGTTCTCTTTTAAGCTACATGATTATTTTAGATAATGAAGTTAGCTTCCCACTTGACTTAGTTTCTGCACCATATTCTTTCCCTAATTTATATAAGGTATTCTTAGGTGGGAAATATGGTAATGATGATATGTCTGCTGATATCCTTCTCAATGGCGTTAGCTTACTTAATTGCACAAGCAAGCTGGATGGAAAATTGATGCTGTCTTTTTTCTTGGTTATACTCTATTGATTAATGCTTCCTTCTTTTTACTTGAATGAATGAAAGCTTTCTCCTGATCGAGTGAATGTTTCTGTTTCTTACCTATGCTCAGTTGACCCGACTCCTTTGCTTTAATCATCATTTGTGTGCTGCAATGCAGGTTGCTGTTAACACAGTGATTCAAGATGAGAAGGAGTTCCTTGATCATATTATCAAATCAACCAACATGAAGTGTCTCACTGCACCGTAAGTTTCAATGATATCTTCACGTATGGAGTGCATGTTATTTGTATGAAATGTGTCTGTAATGCACGTTCAGATGCATTGCAAGAACCAAGAAGTGACATTGTTCAGGAATATTGTTATTAGATTTGATTAGTTAAGTTGACACAGCCCTGTATCGCATATCTAGATCGATAACATAAAACCCCTTTTCTGTCAGAATATTCGGAGAGATTTTTTTCCCCTACTAAGAAACACATACTAAATCACAACATAATAATATGGTTCTTTCCTAGTTTTTTTTTACCATCATATGACCTGTCTTCAAGTTGTCGCTAGAAACAGTAAGGATTTGACATGGAAATGATCCTCACATAATTGTATGTTCTCATATTACTTCATTGAGAAATGCTTTTAATGGTGTAATTTAACATCATTTTCCTATATCTGCTTGTCTGGTTTGCATTGCAGATCTGCCTTGGATGGTGAATGTGGATTCCTGGCAGCAAACTTGTATGCCAAGAGCGTGTTTGGCGAGGATGCATTGGTAAATGTTAGCATTGAGAAACAGATTGACGACAAATTGAGTGGGTACATCAGGATAAGGAGCAAGACCCAGGGTATTGCCCTTAGTCTAGGGGATAAGATCACACTCAAGCAGAAGGGAGGCAGTTGATGTAGAATAACAGCATAATTATTTCCTTCAAAACTGGTACTTATTACTCTGTAAACAAGCCGTTCGTTGCAGTTCTACTCCTCCCTCTTAATCTCTACCTTGCATATCATTCAAATGCAACTTTTGGTGATTTATGTTCTCATATTTCGATTGTTTGAACTGATGCAGGTGCTTTGCCTGAAAATCAGAAGACTGCCCTCCCATTTTTGTTCACTTTTGTATTTAGGCATTCAGGAAGTGAAGTTTATATTTGAGCCATATGTTACAGTAAAAGTTATCTGAACGATGATTAAAATTGCCCCCTCTTTTTTTTCTTTTTTTTTTTAAGTTTTACGTTAGCAATTTGTCCTTTCGAAACAGGATTTTGTTATGATTTTTCAACAGTGTTGAATTTAAGCTCTGTTATTAATTTTTCTGAGTTTGGCTGTGTAGAACCACCTGGTAATAAATTCTGGCGCTATGACTTTTGTGATATGTTAATGTTGGAAGTCACACTGACCAATTTCCTTTCACCCTAAACGTGTATGATTATGTTCTAAGAAACAACAATTTACAGTATACCATTTGATAACAGTTGATGCATGCCAACTTATTTTACTCTGGAGAAAATCAGAGAGAAAAGTTTTAATGGTGTGGATAGAGCACTAATCAGGTTAGAACAAATTACACGAGGCGAAAAACGATGGAAGAATTTGATTTTCTCAAGAAAAAAATATTCATCCTTCATATAGGAAGAAGGATAATGAGATTCAATCACTTACAAAGTTTCAACTTTTTAAAGAACAAAGATACCGTGGACTTTGGGTAGGGTTTTGTAGCAAGGCACGTTGGAATGTTTTCAGGCTGCTCAATCCACAGCTTATGAGCAATTCCACCCGCCGTCAGCTTTTCTGACAAATTCACCATTTGGGTTGCTCCCTTCACCTCAAGAGTAACCTACAAAT
>WYDK02118167.1:6050268-6069831 GCA_009867345.2 Toxicodendron radicans
TGATTGGGAATTAGTTTGACATGTTTACTTAATTAAGCCAAAACAAAATGGTGTACTTTCTAAGAAAGTGGGTTAAATTTTTCATTAAAAATGACACTCCTTTTAAATAACTGATCAACTTATACATCATTCCTTCTACTGACTTTTGGATTAAACCACACGGCTTAGAATTGAATTGATTAGTCCTAAAATGATATTTGACTTATCATATGTTGAAAATTAAGAGGATAACCACAACAATTTTTTTTTTATATGCTACTGGCTGTCATGTTTCTCGGCAACACCCAACAAATCATTTTAAATTTTTAATCAAGTTTTTTTTTTTTTTGTAAGAATTGGCTGATCATTTGACTGGACAGCTCCTTGTAATTTATCACGTAACATGTGATCATTGTTTCCCATCAAATCTTTTGGATTGGATCCGGACTTATCAAGAATTTCCCTTTCTATCATTTCCATCTACACCTTCCTTCAACTTGATCATATTTATTTCAACAATGGAATTGGGAGTGTCCAGATCAGTTTACATATATCTCAACTAATCTCAGAACTTTAAAACTATCAATCAAATAAAAGCTCTAGTGACTACCCCTATTAACAAATAACAACTGAAGAAAGACTTGAACTCATGAACTTTTGAGTAATATACCCAAGAGTCCCTATCGAGTCACTCGACTACCCAAAGGTAGTTATATACACACAACTTCATCTCATACTTTCACATCCCATCCTGCCGTCCATTTTTAATTAAGAAATAAAATCTTCTAGTGGGTCATTGGCAAAGTCAATCCTGCCTCCACTAACGTGTTCAACTTGGACTGAATAATAATACAAACTTCTACCAGAAGTTTCTTGCCTCACATTTGGAAATTTTAACAAGCTTTCTAAGAATGAAATCTTTTGCCTTGAGAAGTGATAATTCTACATCTTTCAACCATTTTCTAAAAGAATTAAAATCTTTATGTTAAGGAGAACAAATAAAAGAGGAAAGGATATTATAGGCATATCGCTCTCCATCATTACTATCAAAACATCACTATTTCCAAATTCCAACAAGGCAAGCACTAGCACAAGCTGAAGAAAAACCCTGCTTTCTACCAAGACAGCAATAATTTGCATATCAAAATCCTTTGAAAACATAAAGCAAATAGAAATTTACAAGGCAAAACTTCAGTACAACACGTTTTAGTAGATAGAAATTCCAATTCTGCAGAGAGCAAAGTTCCAATTTGCTACTACAAGTTAAAAAAGAGAACAAAACAAGATAGTTACTTTCTGCTCCTACTATTCAAAGGCCACGCTACAAGTTTGTGCTTGTAAGCGTGGAACACATTGGGGCACAACCACCAAAGCATTAATGAAACTGTTGAAAAGAACAGACTGGTTGATGAACAGTTATCTTGCATTAAAAGACAGATACAACAGAAATAAGCCAACACTTTATTGTCAATAGTGTTTTGCTAATCTCATAGTCATGGCTGCAGTTCATCAACAAAAACGGCCACCCAATAGCACAAATAACAAGCATCTCATTAAGGCACCAGACCTTATGACTATTTTATAGAATTGATGAGTAGATAATTGAATTACTGCTGCTAGACCTCTAGATGCACACTTTATATCAAAGAATTTTACATGAAATCTAGCAAATTACAAGATATCTACTGCTGCCTAGCTAGTAACTGAATCAATTATGAATGGAAAATGAAAAATGTATATCTCGAAGGTATTATCTACGAACCCGATCCAATAGGCCCACATACTCATTCCTGGCACTCTTCAAATCCCATGCTTTTGTAGAGACATCCAGGCAGTGAAGAGTACATTTGGTTCCCATTATGCTCGGGCAACTTACAAAATTTCATCTCATGGAGAAACATTGGGCAATAGGTTGGCCATGTTTAGAGCAAGCTCTCCAAATGCAAGAAATGAGAGATGATAATAAATAGTTGCAGAATCCCCAGGAGTCAATATATACATGATAAAATAACCATCTCAGCACGGAGTGTAGACATTAGTGAAATAGAAGAACAATGAGGGAATCACATAACAGCAGAAGCAGTACGACGGAGATCCATCATACCATTATCAAATTTTCCACCAGGCGACCTGCCTTTGAAACTGCCATATCTCCCAGGCTTTGGCTGAAAAAGAGAGGTTAGCATTCTCTCAAAATCCTGCATAGAATACTTCGCATACTTGCTGGAACTTGCATCTTGGTCAACCAAGGGTCCATAATTCTGCATATAGCTTCTGTAAATGGGCACAATACTCTGCACAATAAGCTGGCACGTCTTTTCCCTCAGATCTTTTTCTGAGATAACCCAATATGACTGCTTCATGTACATCTCATCAAAAGCTTCATTGAATGCTTTCAGCCTTCTTTTAACGAGATCACGAGCAGTGGCACGCCCACCTGAGAACATAATTAGACCTTCTCGGCTTAAATGATTCGGAAGCTTTCCCCAGCTGTCTCTAAAGAAGATTGTGGAATAAAAGTCCTTGTACTGTTCATGTTCTCTTAACCATGAATCGCCCAAGAGATTGCCAAGCGTTGTTCCCTTCAAATGCTTGTACAAATGCCAATGGTTATTCATAGCAAAAAAATGGGATAAAGTGGTATCTTCATAAGCCTTCACCCATGCTTCTAAATTCCCTTCAATAGCCTTAATTACATTCACAACCTCATTAATAAGGAGCTTTTCTTGGAACTTCTCATGCTTCCAACTTCGGTGAATGACTAGGACCTGGGTCAGAATTGGCTTATAATCATCCCCAAGAAGTTTATTACAGTATTCAGTGATAAAGCTCACCAATCGGGGAACACTCCCATCTGGAGGAGGTGGGATCTGTCTCTGTAATTCCACCTGAACCAAAAGTTCCCAGAAAATCTCGGCTGCACCATCAATCACTCTCCTGATGAGATCCCTTGTCAGGTTCTGGATTTCCTCGCATGCTGCTCCACCGAAGAGTCGATTGAAATCCAATCTTAACTTGTTCAGAGATGCAAAGATATCCAATAACTTTAAAAGCTTAATTGGATCTTTCTTACTCTCTGTAACAGTCTTCCCAAATTGAAGAAATGCAAGCATACCTGCTTGTGCAGCGATCTTAGCAAAGCATCCCATCCACACATCCAATCCAATCCTCTCAAACACATCATTACAAAGCTTGTACTCGGCCTCAAACAAATGCTTCACTGCAAATTCCAAATGCCTTCCCCACTGTGCTATATACCCCTCTATACTCTGTACATCATTAAATTCTGAAATGGATATCTCAAGGTAGTCCAAATCAAGTGCCTGCAAACTTGCTCTCACATTTGAGCCACGAACATCAACATAAATCGATATACATTTCTCAAGCCTATTATTTGCAATCAACCTCCCAAGAATTGCTTGCAACTTCTGAATAACAGTCACTGGCAAAGGTGATGGGGCAATGCATGCTTGTTCACCAAGTGCTGATGGTGATGACATCGGTAGAGGCACACTATGTTCAGTCAAGAGTCGCCGAAATTCACTTTCCAATTTATCCAATGAAGCATCTAAAAGCCCACCATCAAGGCGAACTCTTCCCTCACCATTCTGCAGTTCTCTAAGACCCTTCAAGGACTTCTTCAAACTCAAAAGGTACTTGTCATCCGCCACCCGATTATCCTCCAAATACTCGACAATATCCTCCAACCACTGAATCGCCAATCCACAATTATCACCCAAAAACCTCAACGCCTCTTCGAGGCGTTTCAACACTGATAAATACCCAGGAAGATCATTCCTAGGATCCGATAACAATGATTTCTCCAGCCCATGAACTGCATCGAAAACCTTAAGCACAGCGGCAGCAGGGCCAACCGCACGGTTAATATGTCCCCCAACAGCAACAAGGGCATCCCTGTCAGCACGAATGGGCCGTACAGCAGCCTCTAAAGTGGGCAATCTTTGATTAATCTCATCTAATCTTGGTCCTGATTTTTCAAGAGCTAACCCTAAGGCTTTCGATTTCTCTAAGCTTAGCTTCAAAGCCTTCCTTGCAGATAACAATTTCTCAATGCCAGGATTACTATTACTATCACAATTATTATTATTATTATCAGCCATTTGAATCTGAAACCCTAGAAATCAAAATCAAAACTCTGAAATCGAAATCTTGCTCTCAGATTGAAATTAGAACAAGTTGAAGAATCTAGATTTGGTATTAAAATACGTGATCGCATCAATTTCTCTAGGATTCATCGAAAACTAACCAGGACTCATATAACAAGAAAACTTCATGGTTCCTTTGTTTTGCCTTCACCAAACTTTGACCGAACAAAAAAAGAATCAACAACCACCAAACAAACAAACAAGACACAGATAGTCTATTATCTTGAAAGAAACAGAAAACTAAACTACTCACTTGGTGGTGATGTAAAGTGAGACAAAGTAGTTGAGACTTTGAACAGTGAACTGAGTTGACCCGCAAGAGATGATGATGAGGTGGAATGAGTGGGAAGGAATATTGAATGGATTCAAGAGTTGGGGATTCAGTGAGAGAAAACCCTAAAGAAGAGAATGAGAGCGTGAGAAAGAGAAAAAAGAAAGAGAGATGGCCTTTACAACTCTTTTTGCATTGTCCGATGGATCCTGCCAAAGTGCATGACAGTAAAGCATTGCCAAGCTACCTGTAAATGGATCTTTCTCTTTATATATTTTCTCCTCTTTTTATTATTTATTATTTTTTTAATTAATTAATTAATTTTCACTGACTTCAGATCAGAAGCTTTCGTTTTGGCTAAACCGTGTTACTCGTTCTTAGAAAGCCAAAATTATTGGTTTGTTTTTTGAGTAAATAGTAAATACTAAGTTGTTGCATGTAAGAAACCGACACAAATTAAAAAATGAAATTCATTTTTTTTAATTATTTTACACGTGGCTTCCATACAAAAGGCAAGAAATCCATATTTTATTTTAATTTTTTAATTTAATTTTATAAATTTAGTACAACATAAGTTATGAATTATAAAGAAGAGTAAATAATAGGAGCTAAATTATAGATGTGGTCTTTAAAATATTGTTGGGGACATTAACAGAGAATATATAAGAGTTTGGGCCTTTTGTTTTATGTTGTGGAGAACAAGAATCGAATGATGAAGATTTAAAGGTTTAGACGAAGTTGGGACTTGGGACAATTTGAGTCAAAATCATTGGGCTCACTTTGATTGGAAATATAAATGGGAATTAGATTTGATTGTTGGTGTTATTTATTGTATCCTTTAGGTGGGTTCAATTCAAATCCCCCTATTATTATTTCTCAACAACAAGTAACAACCCGCAATTATGTCTCTTTTATACAATACACTCAAAAACCTTTGTTTTTTTTTTAAATCTGAGCCAACTTTGATACATCTCAATTAATACATGTAAATGATTAACACAATATTTCACTCTTTGAATATTCTTTATGGGTATACGAACAACAATCAGCGACACAGAAATATATACAATAGTGTTTATATTAGACTAATTAATCACAATTAAATCTTTGATTAGACATCACGTTATTATGATATGGACCCACCTCATTTACCAAGTCTTCTAAATAGTTTAGTTGACTAAAGCAATAAAGTCCAAGTGACAGATCATTCACATTTAATAGAGTAAACAAAAGGATGACAATTAATTAATTAATTAAATTTTGATTTACTTTAAACAACGCTAGGAAGGTTGGTTCTCCTTCTCCTCCACCAAAGAAGAAAAGAAATTTACATTAAACCCCCTCAACTACTTCGATATTCAACAAGTCTACGTCTTTCTCTCTTTCTTCCTTTCTTTATCGGTTTTCCACCCACTTTCCTCTTTCTCTTTATTTTATTCATTTTTCATACGTTGACTCAAAGACCAACCCCACACCAGCCGAGACAATGTTCTCCTGCATCGCGGTTTGAACATGACGGTGTTCCCCCTCGTAGGTTACAATTAGCATCGTTGGATCATCTGGGGCCCTCTCCACGTGTTTCCTCGCTGGGCAACCTCTCATCGTACTGCACTTGTAGTAACCGCTGTAACAGCAATAAAAAAAAATCGCATAAGTAACAGTTCTCCCTGAAACGTGCATTTAACTTTGATTAAAATCAACGGTTAGTGATGAGGCTGTAGATTAGTTACCGTGGGTAAGGAGAGCCCTTGATCGGCTTTTGACCATACTTTCTCCAAGAATACTCATCCGGCGGAATATCAGCAATTTTCGAACTAATAGCTGGCACTCGAATCGTTTTCTTCACCCGATTTTTTCTGTGATCAAAAGAGAAATGCCGTGAATATTATTTCAAAACAATTAACCAATATCAAATTCATTAATTAGTATTTGTTTTATCTTTGTTAACTATGTGCGCCGTACGGACTACTGTGTGCAGTGTGCGAATGGTGTCGCCAGTCAAATCAAACGCGACAGATAGTGACAAAACTGTTTTCGCACCAAGTTCAAACATTTTTAATACCGAGTCTTTGTTGTCATTGTCACGCGTGCCCTGCCCATTAATATGTAACTGTTCCCTAACCCAACTCGTTGACCTCTAAACTCCACCGATTCCACTCAGAACGAGTCTGAGATCCACTCGACCGACTCCTATTAAACTCTACATATCATTAAAATTACATATTTTCAAATCTACCGTTGATTTTTTTACTATTACTAAAGCTTTAAAAGTCTTGAGTTAATGCGGTAGACACGATTTTCCGCCTCTTAGGTTACAGTTGAAAGTAAACGAAACATTTAAATCTATGCTAAAATGCGCTGAGGGGTGAATAAACACTACATACCTTCTCTTAGAGCAGTGGCACTTTCCGTTGCCGTTGGTGGATCCGGAGAACTTTCCAGAGAGATCATCAGAGTGTTCATGATGATCGTGGCATCTCTTCTTGTAAGGCTGTGATGAGAGAGGTGGTTTTCCGGCGGAAACAGTTGGTACTACCGGAGTCGAGAAGATCGACGATCCACCTTGCTTCCCGTTCGAAACGCTGCCGTCTCCGGTAATAGCCGAGGACATAAACGAGGAGTTCGAAGACATGCAAAAGCTGTCTTTTGAAAACTCAAGTTCGGTGCTTTTGACATTAGAGTTAAACAAACTAGGTTTGGTGAAGTCAAGAGTCAAACTTTGCGGCTGTGAATGACTGAAACTCACCGGAGCCGGAACCAAGGTCGCCGGAGTTGTTGACGGAGTAGGATTTAGGGTTAGGTTTTGTTGAGTGTAAGGAACGGAGAGAGAGGCTGCTGCTCCAGAGGAAGATGACGAAGAGGGTGAAGAGTGAACCGGTCCACGTCGGAAGCGGGCGTGACCGGTCCTGTTAAGGAGAGAAATAACTTTTTTAAACTTAGAAACGGTTAGATCAGTAAGGTCAGTACAATCCATGCGATTTGATGATTGATGATGAGACATGAGACGGATCAGGTGTTCCATGCTCTTGAGTCCTTGTGATGCAGCTTCTTGTATAGCCATCTGATCGTCCATCTTCCTCGGAAAACCCATTAGCTCCACCGCCATTCTACAAGTCGTAGATTTCACAAAGCTTTTACAGACAGAGGATTTAGAAAATAAAAAACCAAAAGCTCAACAATTCATTGAACCCTTAAGAGCAAAGCTAAGGGTTTTTGAGAGCAGAGTAAGAAAGAAATGAACAAGGGATGAGGGAGTTATAAGGGCGATGAGGTGACCGGATGACCGGGTGAGAAAGAAGAGTTCAGAGTCAAAATGGAAGATTTATCCGACGGCTGAGATGAGTTTGAAACTTTCAAGGGTGATATAAACAAATCAGAAGTTGGCCTTGTTTGAACTTTCGAGTAGTGGGTGGTGGGTCCCCCTCATGGAAATTAAAAATACAGGAGTCTAAGGAGTGCTTTTTGGTTTTGAATTTTCGTTGTGTTTGACGAAACTTTAAGCACTTTCTTTCTTATATTAACGTTGAAGTTTTCTAACCGAGTTTTTTTGTCGATTTAAATATTTTATAAATAATTAAAATTTATTTTCCATTTAAAATCTATAAAGTATAACGATAATTCTCATTTTCCCTATTTTCCATTTGAATATGAAGTAATTTGATTTTCATACTAATGTTTACTTTAGTTAAAGTGATAAAGGAGAGTAACAACCCCCGAGAAATTCGCGAGAAATCGGCATGAAAATAACGAGGGCCTCTGTGTGTGTGTGTGTGTGTGTGAGTTCAAGAAAGCTGACTTAAAAGTAAGGATCACGTGCAGTCTTTACTTTTTTTAATCCGAAGCTGTTGACCAAATTTTTCTTCTTCGTAACCGGATCTCGCCGGTAACTCTTACTGGACCGTCAGATTTATCCCTAATAATCCAACGGGTGCGATTTACCTTAGAGAGTTGACTACGACTTCTTTTAATGTTTCAAAACTTCAAAGTGGTAAAGACTATTGGATTCCTGACGCGTGGCATGTGAGTTTTAATGAGTCATGAAAATTAGCTTTTGTCAATTCAACCGTTCAAGTGATGAGTACGACTAGAGAGAGAGTCGTTTTACACTAGCCTATAAGCAGCCTCTATCTTCTTAAAATGTAATTTGACTTCAATAAAAGTGATTAGTCAAACTTTTTTTCCATAATTATAATAACCAAAGTCACAAATTGAACGGTTCAATTTGATGTTAAATTCATGTTCTTTTACATTTTGACATCTCTAGAAGGTTTAATCCAATGTTCAATTAATATTATGATATTGATAAAGTTAAAAGTATTATTTACGAAAACTTATTATATATTTAAAACATGGAAAAATAATTAATTTATGTCAACAAGTTAGATAAAAAAACATGGGGTTGACCGATAAGCCCGTGACTCGCTTCATCTTCTAGATTTGTGTTTTATTTATTTGTTTTTATTTTAGAAGTAATTAAATTCTAAGGTTAATTAGATTAAGATTAATTTGTGATTAAAATTAGATTATCCCTAGTTTGACTTATCTAACCATATCATTAAAAAGTTTTGATATAAAAATATAATATGTCTAGTGCTATTAAGTGACAATCCAAAATATTCTAATACAGATTTGATTCTTTGTTAGAGATTATATTAAAGTGATTTTTCTTTAAATAAAGGCATTGCCAAATCTTTTATGTTTATATTATGGGAAAAGTGAAGGTTTAATAAATTTAAATAAAGGGTTATGATACATAAACAGTACGAGTTTATCAATAATTAATGTTTTTTGGTTATGTAAGTGTTTATGAGGACTTGAACCTTGATTTTTGGGTTCAAAATTGAAACCCTTGAATTTTATACTTTTTCCGAAAACATAAAACAATGATATTTGATCATATAAGTATTCACATAGAGACTCAAACCTTGATTTTGTGGAAATAATATATATACCTGACCGTGAATTTGTATTTATAATTTTTTTTTATTTTCTTTTTATAATAGATGATGCTATCTTATAGAGATACGCAGAAAATTTTGACTTTAACGTTTGGCATTATGTTAATGGGATACGAAATATTAAATAGATGGCATGTTGATGATAAAGGGAAATAAACAAATAGAAGAGAGGCTTGGTGGGTTGGATTCCTTCCACAAATAAATTGATAAGAAATAAGAATATCATCTTTTTGAAGAACAATACCATATACTTTTAAAAAGTCAAAACAATAAAAATAAAACTAAATTATATTTAATGTTTCAATCGATACATTATAAACCCAAGTGCCAGCTCATTCACATCTATATTTTAAGTTGGGTCATGCAAGTTTGAGTATAAAAGTCCACAACTATTTTCAATAAGTTAGGTTGCTTATATCATGTGATACAGTCAAATATAAATTAAAGAAACCGTATATATAGGATATTTCGGTCTGTTTATGTGTGTTTCGATTAATATTTATAATTAATTAGTACAATATCATACTATCATGATTATTTGTCTAAATCTCATTACCATAATCATTTGTTTAAAGCTTAGGAATTAGAGAGATTCAACATGAGACCGTACGTCTTAACCACACATTTTTGTTGGTTGGTTCTTGAAATTTTAACATATGTTCAATCACTAACTTTATAAACCGTCAATAAAAAAAATTATCGATCAAATGCTAACTTTTGGTCAGCACTCAGCACATTAAAAATTTCAAGATATCCCTACTGGAGAGTTTTCGTGTATATATATAATGTTTTTCTCTACTCAATTGTCTTGATATTAAATAAATATTGATACTAGTAAGAAATAAATTTATAAGAACTTTTGTATCAAAAATCAGTAAAAATTAATATAATTTTATAAAAATTGATATAAAATAATTTTAATGTCATTTAAAAAACAAAAAAAAAATGTTAAAATATATTATATATTAAATTTGGATACTTTAAAATACAAAGTAAAACATATAAACAAAGTATTTAGGGGGCGTTTGGTTCAGGGAATGTTAGATTAAAAGGAAGATAAATTACTTGGAAAATTATTTAGAATCTTAATTTAAATGTGTTTGGTTGAAAACATTGTGGGTATATTATATGAATATGTTTGGTTGGGTATTATAAATGTATAAGTATATTATATAAATTACTTAATTGCCTCTATTTTTTAAATATGATTATAAAAATATTATTTTATATTATTATTGGCATTATATTTAATCCCCTATATATAAAAATCTATCAAAAACACCCCCATAATATAATTTTAAAAAATAACAAAAAAACCCCTCACCCCACCCCAGCCACTACCGTTAGCCGCCACGCGGTGGTTGCTGGCGGCCGGTTGGTGGTTGACTTGAGCAGTTATTTGTTTAAGTTCAAGGGCATTTTCGTCTTTTAAATTGAGTTTATAAGGATAAAAAAGTATTGTAATTTGTTTATATACTAAGGACAACTTTTTCCTATATTTTAATTAATAAAGGACAATTTTGTAACTTCAAATAAGATCACCAAATAATTTCAGAATACCATAGGTTTTGAAGGTAATCAGATTACCATCTAAATGTTACTATTTATTATGAAAGATTACCGAAATGTTATATTATTTGATAACCAAATATGATAATATAAGTAATATAAAATTATTTAATCTCAATAATACAATATAATCCCAATCAAACGCCCCCCTTAGAGTGTATGACTTCTGGGTTAAGTTCACATGGTCTATAAATAAATCTGCGGCTATAAATAAATCTGCGGCCACAAACAATTACCCAAAAATTGATTAATATAATTTGTGGGCGAAGATTCTCCATGTTTAAGCAAGTGGAGCGGTGGCGATGCCTCTAATTCTTACATTAATTTCTATCTTAATATTAAAAAAAAATATAATAAAAAAAAAATTTGGTCGATGCCTTTGATAATATTAATTAAACTTAGATTCATCCACTATTGGCATATTGGTTAACTTTTGTTAAATTAATTGAATTCTATTTAGTGTGTAACCACTAAGCAACAGTCTGGAAGATCTTGTTTGAGGATTTGGGTCATTTTTTTAGAAGATAATTTTTGGTCAGTAAAACAAAACACCAGATTCGTCAAATATTGTGATGTTATTATTAGTTTTTAAGATAATATTATCAGATTCACTAGGGTTGACGTAAAATTTTAAATGCCATTTGAAAATGTTTCATGCAAAACGTTTTTTTATTTCTCACAAAAAAAAATTCATAAATTACTTTTATTTCAAGTCTATTACTCAAAACTCTCTCAATATTTCATTATCTTTAATACATATTCTCCTTGAAAATCTTGCAAAAAGAATATGAAATTATTAAAAATCCTTACAAAATATCAAATAAAATCTTCATTTTGATATTTTGTGTGCGGTCATGCGGGTTAGTTTATGCGCAAGCTTCACATGATCACGTATCATATTTAAATCTTAGGAGTTAAGAGGGTTTGAATCTGAATCCGTACGTCTTAATTACACATCATAATATTCATCCTACCACTTGAGTTACTTAAAGATAAATTCAAAAATCCTCTTAATCGTAAAAGTATTTGATTGTATGTAATAATAGCGGAAACATCTTTGACTTAATTATTTCTTAGAATATAAACTTAAACTTTTTAAAAAATATATATATATTAAAAGAGTTATTTTTAACAAATAAATAAGTCAAATTGATTTCGCACTTAATTAAATTTAAAAAAATATTTTTGATGTAAACTAATTGCTTTTTTTCTACTTCCATATTGAACTCGTTTATAGATAAATAAGATGAAAGGTATTATTGAATATTGAAATTTAACGTTTGACTTTTTTTCAGTGCGTTCACGTGCTATGCACTAAACAAACACAAATGTGTTGTGGACTTTGTGGGCGACAACTACAAAGTGTAAGCTTAAATTATTGTGAATAAAAAGAGCGTCGACTTGTTGATAATAAATGATTCCCCCACAACTTTAATAAAAAAGATTATGGAATTGGATTCCTAAACCATTCACGTGTCGTACCATTCCAATAACTAAGCTCATATAATCAAATCAATGATAAACGGGCCTAAAACAATTTTATTATAATATTAGAAAGTAATACATCGAATATAAATGGCCACGATTAGGGCAAGAGGTGGCCAGATCGGGCCATCGAAGTTTGGGCAGATAGGGTTTTGGAGAAGGAAGTGGGGAGAGAAAAAAAGAGAAGGAGAAGAGAGGTGGTGGAAGAGAAAGAAGAAAAGAAAGCAAGAGAGAAGATTATTTTTGTCTTTACATTATTTATATCATGTTAGTTAATAGATTTTACTAACCGATCTTTATGATGGGTGGAAAAGTATCGTTTTGAAACTTTTCGAGTAGGAAAGTTCTTTAAACTAAACTTTGGAAGGGAAAATGTCGTCTATCTTATGTAACAATAATACTATATGTACAAAAAAAATCTTACAAAGTGATGTGACAGAAAATGAATGGAAGAGTGAATACAAAAAGTTAAACTCATTATATTCATTTTTCTATTTATTTTTTGTCACGTAACTTTGCATATAAATATTTATAAGACTTCTTTGTACATGTAGTATTACTTCTTATATAAATCTCCGAATAAAGCTATTTGTACAATAATAATGCTAATTTTACTAACATCTCATATTAATCTCTTATACTAATTGATGTGATGGTAATGTGACATATATTATCTCATCTGTCACGCCAGTCAATTCCAAAAATAAAAAAATAAAAAATAATTATAGTCTCCCTCTTTTTGAAATGATCACTAACGTGACAATTATATGACGTGGTAAATGAGATGACATATGTCACATCACTCTCACGTCAGTTAATATGTGAAATTAATATAAGATGTTAGTAAGTAAGAGTAAGAGTAGACTAACATTGCCTTTTGTACAAAGAGAGTTGATACAAGCTGACGTGATATGTCTCGTCAGTATCATGTGGTATGTGAGCTCACATGGTGTTGACATGGCATTAAATAACGTAGCCCTCATGTCATGTGTTATTTTTAAATACCAATATAATATTATTAATATTATTTTTATTAATATAATATTATTATTAGTATTTAAAAATGATATTAAATATTAATATAATATTATTTTAGGCTTGGGGAGGGCGGGGTGATTTTGTTACAAATTAAAGTTTTAGGTGGAGGTGATTTTGTTAAAAATTAAAGTTTAGGGTGATTGAGCGTTTTGTAATTATTAATAGAAGAAATGTTAATTTTGTCCAAATATTTTAGGATTTAAGGATATAATAGGAATAAAAAAGGTAAAAGGGGTAAATTTTAATAACAACTCCCCCTATGGTATAAGATTACCCCCAAAAACCACTATATGTAATTGTTTTTTCTATAAAACTTTTTTTACTTGTCAACCAAACATCGTCGTATGAATAATTTAAATTTTATTTTCCTTATTATCAATTATTATCCGAAACCAAACGCATATATATAACAATTACCTATAAAAAGGGTACAAGACGAAAACAAGGGAAAAGATGAAAGATACAACCCTATGTAGAGAACATGGATTACTATAACTGTATTGTCTCTAATTTTTATTAACTTTTTGTTGAGTCATAATATTTTAGCTTCAATGATTAAAGGGAGAAAAATCGTTCAAAACAGTTTATAAGAAGGTTTTAGTGATTAACTCTTGCATGATGTCCAAACGCAAACTCGTACGGATTCGGAACAGGAAAAATGAAAAAAAAAGTTCATGTGACCCAGGATCTGCAGAAATACAGACAAAGATTAAAAAAGTAGGTCCCATGTGTTCCATTTGATAATTCCGACACGCTTTTTGGCCCTTCTCTCTCCTAACTGGACCCTTTATTGTGAGCTCTGCTCCGGTGCTTCCTTTTTCTTGTACCTGGGTTTCTTTTTAGACATCTTTGATTTATTTTTACAACTTAACTAGACACAAGTGAAGTCAGCTGAAACAACACTCTTTACACCGACTTGGACTTCACTTATTATTAGACTAGATTTAGAGCTATTAAAAAATAATAATATTGGTGATTTGGTTCATGCAATATGCCATCATGATGTTGATGAAATCATCAGCTTCAGTTTCAATGGTACTTTGCTTGTACGTGAACTGGGTTTTCTTCAAACTTCTTCTACTTCATGTTGCTCAAACTGAAGCTCAAGCTACTACAGCTCCTAATGAAGGTCTGCTTCTAGGTTATATTATCTTCTTTTTATTATTTATTAAGTTCTATCTCATTCTTCTTCTGGTAGCAGTGAGAGCATTGAATATAATTTTTGAAAAATGGGGGATTTCTGCAAATCAAAATCAGTGGAATATAAGTGGAGAGCCATGTAGTAGAGCCGCCATTGACGACTCCATTGCCATTGATGCCGATGGTTACAACCCATTTATCAAATGTGATTGTTCTTACAACAAAAACACTATTTGCCACATTATCGAGATGTAAGTAGAAAAAGACAGAATTTTGAGAGCTCGAGCCTTTCTTTAATTTCAGGGTTGCTTACTTTTACAATTTCTTAAATTATAGGAGAGTTTACGCACTGGAAGTTGATGGTGTGATCCCAGATGAGCTATGGAGTTTGAACTTCCTCATAAAACTGTATGCTTTTGTATAAATTTATTTCAATTTTGAATTATTTAGACCATTGGTGAGGAATTGTTTATTTATTTTTACTCAATCATGTTAAATCTCTTGTTCCCGTACTGGATCAACTTCATAAAATAATTTGGACTTTGTGTTATTAAATATTCATCTTACCTGTTTTCTCTGTTTTTAACAGGGACGTGGGACAAAATCTCTTGTCTGGTCCACTGTCTCCATCTGTAAGAAATCTAAGAGCAATAAAATACCTGTAAGCTGCTGTAAAATTTTGATTTTGAAACTCATACGAGATTTTCTACTTATGATGTCTAGTTCTCATTCTGATCAGGGACTTAGGCATTAATTTATTATCTGAGCAGCTTCCAAAAGAGCTTGGCATGCTTTCCGAGTTAGTGTCACTGTAAGTTTTAAGTATGTCCCCTTCTTAACTGTATCATAATTTATCTAAAGGAACACTGTTGTGTAACTGCATTGCAATTTAGTATCTGAAGAAAGAAATTTTTGGGGATGTAGAAGTATTGGCCCAAACAACTTCTCTGGTCCTGTGCCACCTGAGCTTGGTAATTTGTCAAAATTAGAGCATTTGTATATGGGAACAAACAGCTTCTCTGGTCCTTTGCCATCTGAGCTCGGTCATTTGACGAAATTAAAGACATTGTAAGTTGTTATAGACTTTTGGGTTTCCTGTTCACTATAATTTTGCTTATATTGAGCATATATCCTACTATATAATGTTTCGCCAAGAATACAAAAGGTGAAATTCTTGGCTGGTTTAGTCTTATTGTAGACCAGTCCCTAGATTCTGATGGAATTTATGAAAAATCTTTGCCTTGTCAGAAATATTGACAGTTCTGGAGTGAGTGGTGAGATTCCTTCAAGCTTTGCTAATCTAAGGAACCTGGAAACAGTGTAAGAACTTTTTGGTTATGTTAATCTGCTAATGGAAATTTTCTGATGGTGATGAAAAATGGATTGGATCAGATCTTAAACTAATTCTTTTATTGTGCTCAGGTGGGCATTTGACATTGAACTAACAGGAAGGATTCCTGACTTCATAGGAAATTGGTCAAACCTTACTACCTTGTGAGAAAATAATTCTAACTTTTTTCTTTATTTTATTTTCAATCAAGCTTCTTCACTGTGAATTTAATTTGAAGCACTGTTATTATATTGTTTGAGACTGAGAATATTCTAGTATGTAATGTTATGTTGGTAAAGTTCATAACTTTATTATCCTACATTTTGTTGTAGGAGGTTTCAAGGAAACTCATTCGAAGGGCCGATACCATCATCCTTTTCCAATCTTACTTCTCTGAAAGAGTTGTGAGTGTTGGCATGCGACATTTAGTTGATCATGTTTTAATCCTGCAATAATCAATGCTAACTATCTCATGAAAAATGAAATGTAGGAGAATAAGTGATTTATCCAATGGGAGCTCGTCGTTGGCATTTATAAGGAATATGAAATCTTTAACCATCTTGTAAGGAAACTCTATCAAAGTTATAATATCACGTGTTGAATAACCTCATTTATACTTCAGGGTTTTTCTTCCTCTTATTTCTTTGATCTGGAATGTTGGTTCCATATGTGGCAGAGAACTGAGGAATAACAAAATTTCTGGCTCAATTCCATCTGATATTAACCACTACTGGAGTTTGCAGTATCTGTTAGTTAATTATATCCTTTCCTCTTTTTTATTTTTCCCTCCATAACTTTTTTGTTGTTAGCTAGTTTCTTCATCTTATAATTGTGTAATTCTAATATTTTTTCTTCAGGGATCTTAGTTTCAACAATATAAGTGGACAGATTCCTAGATCGCTTTTCCAGTCCTTTGTGTTGACTCACCTGTAATCTATCATTTCTGCTCTATTGTGTCCCTTACCTCCCAAAATGTTCTCATTATATTGAAACATGTATTGCTGCTCTTGTACTCAGGTTTCTTGGAAATAATAGGTTAACTGGCACCCTGCCTACCTATAAAAGTGCGAATATTCGCAATATGTGAGTATTTTTAACATATTTGCATTAATCTAATTACTAATTAACATATCAATTGAAAGGGTAATTTTATCAGCAACAGTTTAAATTTGTGCAAGCCATTTGATCAATAGGCTAAACTTGCATTCTAGTTTCTCTGTTGAGTGGTTTCCCAATATGAAATTGAAGATGGAAAGCATGTTCCTATTATCAATACCTGTAAATTGATTTGATTAATGCCTGAAGACTGACTAGTAGCTGTAGTGTGTAGCTAAAATTCTTCTTACCCTGAGCTTGCAGAGATGTGTCATACAATAATTTATCAGGCAGCATTCCTTCTTGGATAAACAGACAAAAATTACAACTGTAAGTCTTGAAATTCTTCTAAATTAAGATTTCATACTATATTTCATATTCTTTCTGTTAAATTCTTTTTTTGTTTCTAGTTTAATATTCTAATTACTTTAAAAAGCAACATATTCTGTTAGCTTCTTGGTAAAATTTCATTCAAAACTTTCATTTCTAACAAAGATTTGTATTCTACATATGGGATGAAGCTAACATTGAGATTTTTATGGGTGCAATGTGCAGAAATTTAGTCGCCAATAACTTCACTCTTGAAAGTAACAACAGGTGATTATCTCATTTCTAAGATTCATTCATATGCTTGAAACTCTCTATAACAATTGTGAGCAAGAATAGGTTCCTACTTAAGTTGTTGATGGTACATTTGAGGATTCTTTTAGCATGTTAACCTGTATTGTGAATTTGTTAGAAATATGTTTTATGTATGAAAGAGTAATTATACTCTTATTTTGAAATAAAGGTTACTGAGATCTGGGTTTCAGAAATAACCAGTATGAAAACGTTATCTTCGAGTGAGAAGTATTTTATCTATCTTGGGTAGCATGCCTTACGGGAATGTTTTCTTCTGCCTTCATATACTGTTCATTTGAGCTTTTAACTGTGATTCATGGAAGTTTTGTTATGTTGTTGTAATAATTATGTTAATTGGACATGAAAATCTAATGGATAAACTAGTAGAACATGGGTGCTTTAGTGGCTGGTTTTTGTCCTGTCATAATTAAGTTCATATTCTTCATTTAAGTGTATTCCCCTTTTTCCCTCAGTTTTTTGCCGTTTGGTCTAAACTGTCTCCAACGCAATTTTCCTTGCAATCGAGGTTCTCCAATCTGTAAGTGTAACTCCATTCTGTGGTTTCAGAGTTAAAGGTATATATATGGTCAAAAGAGAAAGGAAGGATCTATTTTGGGGTGGACTTGATCCAGGACAAGTAACATGGATATTATAAATCAGACTTTTGGACATATTCTTACTTTTGTATATTGGGAAACCCTTTCTGAACTTCCCTTTATAAGTGGCTTATTGGTATGCAGATTCTAGCTTCGCGGTTAAATGTGGTGGTCCACAAATTACATCTAATGATATTGTGTATGAGATGGATAATGAGATTCTTGGTCCAGCTACATACTATGTGACTGAAACAAGCAGATGGGGAATTAGTAACGTTGGATATTTTACTGGGACTGATAATCCGCAATTTACAATTTCCTCTCAGTTTCAATTCACAAATACTCTGGACTCAAAACTTTTCCAGACAGCACGGATTGCCGCTTCATCTCTAAGATACTATGGTTTAGGCCTTGAAAATGGAAACTACAGTGTGACTCTCAAGTTTGCAGAAATAGCTGATCTGGATACCCCTGGGAGGAAAAGTTTTGGGAGGCGTGTTTTCGATATATATGTTCAGGTATGTCTTACATCTTCAGATTACTTTAGCCGGAAAAGCCTCAACTATACATGACACAGGTTTATGTGAGGTTAAAGCATGATCAAATGACCGTAAATGTATTATGTTTTCCAATATACCCCTACAACTGTTACTAGGTTTTGTCTCAATCTTTGAATCTGTTTATTCTAGGGAAATCGTGTTGAAAAGGACTTTGACATAAAAAGGGTAGCAGGTGGAGTACCTAGAAGAGCAGTTCAGAGAGAATATACTGCTCAGGTATCTGAAAACTACTTGGAAATCCACTTTTTTTGGGCTGGGAAAGGGACTTGCTGTATTCCTACCGATGGTACATATGGACCTTTAATTTCTGCCATCAGTGCTACCCCAGGTTAAGGAAATAGTAACTTGTATTTTTCTCCATTTTCTTCTTTTGGTTATTTCCTTGCATTAGATAAGATATTGAGTTAACTACTGAGCTTTGATACAGATTTCAAACCTACTGTAAGACCTCCAGGTGGACCAAGTCCAACCACTGAGAAGAATCTAATAGTGGGGATTATTGTTGGTGTTGGGGTTGTATTTCTGCTACTTCTTGCAATTTTCTTCATTATCCAAAGAAGAAGGCAACAGACTAATGGTGACGGTAAATCAAAAGATCTTCGCTATCACTAATGTCTTATCTATCATATTTCCTAGAGAAAAAGGGAACAATGGATTTAACAAATGCTTGTTCAATTTACAAAGCAGAGGTCCATTAGTAAGTTCTGAAATTAGAGAAATAAATAGGATTGAACATGAAGAAGAAATTGAAGTTC
>WYDK02118167.1:6069931-6083703 GCA_009867345.2 Toxicodendron radicans
TAATATTAATGTTTTTGGTATATTCTAAAAAATTAAATGAAAATTGTTAACACACTTGATTATTTCCAAAATTATTAGAATAATATGTAAATATAGTTTTCCAAATAAAGAATATCATATTAGTTAATTATGTCCTATTATAAAATCTTTAAATGGATAAAAAAGATAATAACACTAAACTATTGACCAAATAAAACATTATCTTAATCATCTTCATTACTGTCCTATCCTATTTATTTTGTTATTTTTATCAACAAAATTTAATTTATTTTATAATAAATATTCCGGTTCGTATTCCAGTCTTAAAACATGGACCGGTTTGAGTCCAGACAATATAGACCATCCAACTGAATTCAAAATCAAAGATTATAATTTAAGCCCAATAAGGAAGGGCTAAACCAGGCTTTCTGTTCTGGGTTTATGTTCTTATGATCCTGTAAACGACAGCGTTTCTGCAACACCAAACGTCAGTTACGTAACCGTTAAGACAAACCTAACAACAGTGAAAAAAAAATGGAACTTTTTTTCGCCAACAATTTGACATTTTGCCAGCAAACGAAAACGAAGCTGCCGTTAGATCTAAGACACAACAAAACAAACCATACAAGGAAATAAATTTTGATTTTATATATGGACTGTTAATCATCTCAACGTCTGAGTTAGATCGACGCGAATCGGCATCGAGGTATGCTCTCTTTGTTTATTGAATCAATCTGGTATCATCATTTTGGCTGTTTGGTTGCTGAGAAAATGTGTGGAGGAATTTGTAATTGATTGTGCGGAATTTTTTGTTTTGTTATTTATTGTGTGGTTGTTTGTTTTGGGCATAAATTAAGAGAGAGAGCATCTAATGGTGAAAGAGACTTGTCGGTGGAGTTCAATTTTTTTTTTGGAGTTAAAGCGGGAGCAATAACTGAGTGGATTGGATGGACAAGAACAAGAACCGTACCGATCTGCTCGCCGCCGGCCGTAAAAAGGTTAGTTATTTTTACTGTGTGGTTGCTGATAAAATGTTGCATATTCTGATGTTGTTTAGGGTACGGAAAATTTGTTATTTTTTTTAGCTGCTTAATTTGACAAGATATGACATTAGGGTTTTGAATCCTTGTTTTGTGAAAGTGGCGAAGTAAACTTAGTATGCTAATTTTTTATGTTGAAGTTACTTGAGTTTAGATATCTTAGCTACCAAATAGAGAGTGAAATTTTTTTATTGGATGTTCTCATTTTAATTTTGAGTTATTTATTATCAGCTTCAGCAATTTCGTCAAAAGAAGGATGGTAAGGGCAGTATTAGCCAAGGAAAATCATCAAAGAAGTCTAGTAAATCTGAGCAGCATGAAGCTGATGTTGATGCAGCTGCACCAACTGGATCTTTAACTCCTGAAGGGGAAAATGCATTTCATGTTGATGCGAATCTGAGAGTTGTGGATTCAAATTCAACTGAGAATTCACAGGATCCTGAAGTTGCTGTTGTAGCCAGTGAGCCTTCATCAGTGGCCATTGTACCTGAATCAAGCTCTGTTGAAACACCGTTGGCTCATGAGGTTGAATTACCTCCACAGGAATCGGGGGTTGTTGACATAGACGCCTCAGTCCATAATGGGGAGAGTACCCAAAGTGTTGATGTTGAGGAAGCCAGAGCAACGTCTTTAGAAACTGTAGGTATCCCGGTTTTTGAAGGGGAAACCAAGCATGCTGATATGTCTGTGATTGCTCATGTGTCAGTTTTGTCGGAATTAGTCGATACAAGAGAGGGGGAGATAGTTTCTGCTGAAACAGATGGTGTTAATGAGAGTCAGAAGTCAGTCTTTTCACAAGATCCTGATATGTCCTTCATTCAAGCGAGGGGTGATCAGGTAACAGATGTAGGTTGTGCTCTCCTTCTCTTGAGTCTTATACTATTTTTTATTTTTTGTTTGTGTTTGTCTGTTATAGAAAATCAATTGGAAAATTGTGATAATTGATGTGTGGATTTGACGTATAATTAAATTCTCATTTGTTGCTGGGTAGGGGCGATGCAGGAAGCTGATGGTTCGGGTTTGGAGCAATTTGATGATAGAAGCTGTGAACCAGAGAATAAAGGAGATGGGAATCTCATTCTCTGTGAGTTTGTTGGAAGTGCTGCAACACTTGAAGAATCAGCTTCAGGATTGACTGGTGTATATGAGATTACCCATGAAGTAAAGCCAAATGAAAAGGTTGATTATGCCACTGAGTCAACCGTGCCAGCCATCATGTCGGACACAGTTGGATTTTCATTTCCCGTCCTGGATTCTCGAGAAGCAGAGGGTACTTTGGCTGTTAGTCAACAAGATACAAGTCAGTTGAAAGATGTAGTGGCAGGCTTACCTAACGAAGAAATATCAGGAATACTCTCTGCCGACTATGGAAAGGACTGGAAAGAAGGGGCTCAAGCAGATACGGATAGTATGATGGTTTCAGAAGATTATAACGAGCAGCAGTACATGACTGGGGGTAATGTTCAAGGAAGTTCTGTGGCGGAAGAAATGTTGAGTCCATCTGTAAAAACTGAGTCCTTTGTTGGAGATGGGTGCTCACTCAGCTTTTCGCAGCTCAAGGAGGTGGTAAGGAGGCTTAGTGAGGATGAGTTCCAGTCTCTTCTAAATTTAAGAGGACCGGTTTCTAATGCACAGTTGGCAACTGATAGTTTGATCCTAGCTGAGCGTGGTTATTCAGATTCTTTTGAGAGACTGAAAGAAGAGTTATATCTCACAAGTTTTGGAAAAGATATATTTCATTTGCAACTTTCAGAAATGTCTGATCTGCAATTTGAATTTGATCGGCATCATCAGTTGCTTGAAGAAATATCTTTGCTCCGTAATTCCCTTAGTGAAGTTCAAGAGAGGAGAGAATGCCTGGCTGCAGAGCTTTTACATTGCAGGTCTGAACTCCTGGCTGTTGATAGCAGGAGGGAGGAGCTTGAAAACCAAGTTCATTTAGTGAAAGCAGAGGCTCAGGAGTTTTCTGGTAGGGCACTTGAATTGCAGATTAGCTTGGAAAGATCACAAGGGGATTTAACAAGCCTGTCTATGGAGTTAGCTGACTGCAAGGATTTGGTTGCTTCTTTACGGCTGGAGAATGAGAACTTAAATGGAACTCTTGCTTCAGTGATGGAGGATAGAAGGAAACTTGTGGAGGAAAAGGAGTCTCATCAACAAGAGAATGAGAAGCTTTCATTGGAGTTAGCTAATTGCAAGAGTTTGGTAGCAGCTCTAGAGGTAGAAATTTCCAACTCCAGTGGGACTCTGGCACTAGGGACTGAGGAAAGAAAGAAACTTGAAAAGGAGAAGGAGTCTCTTGCCCATGAGAATGGGAAAATTTCTATGGAATTGACTGAATGGAAGGATTTGGCAGCTGCTCTACGGGCTGAAAATGCTGACTTAAATGGGAGTCTTTCTTTGATAACAGAGGAGAGAAAGAAGCTTGATGAAGAAAAGCAGTCTGTTGCTTGTGAGAATGATAAACTATCTATGGAGTTGACGGACTGCAAGAGTTTGGTGGCGGCTTTACAGTTAGAAATATCCCACTTAAATGAGAGCCTTGCTAAAATGACAGCGGAGAGAGAGAAGCTTAAGGAGGACAAGGAATTTTTTGTCCAAGAAAATGAGAGGCTATCAAATGACCTTGTTTCTAAAGAGAACCTGTCTACTAAAAACGAGGAATATTTGCAGTATCGTGGAATTTCCACTCCCATGTTGGATAAACCCTCACCTGATGTGCCTACTGGAGAGCCACCGCTTGATCTGGTCGAGCATGATGTTGTTGATGATTCTTTTGTGTTGGTAGTCCTAAAAGAACACTTAGAGGAGGCGGAGAAGTTGCTGCAGAACCTTGAAAAGGGCATTGAAGGGATGCACTCTGAGTCAATGTCCTCTAACAGGTCCAGTGGTGAAGTAGCTTCACCTGCGGTATCTAGACTAATTCAAGCATTTGAGTCAAAGGTGCAGCATGATGAACATGAGGCAGAAGAAAAGGCTGTGACTGAAGATCAATCACCAGGAGATCTCTTTATGTTAACAAAAGAGCAAACAGGAGGTTTGAGGGTATTGCTTCAGCAGTTGCACCTGGATGCTGAAAAGCTTAAAGAGGAGTGTAGAAAAGCTTCTAAAGTTCCGTTCAAAGAGCTCAAGGTTGAATATGAAGCTTTGAAGCAACACAGTGGCAATTTGGAAGCAGAAAACATTGAGCTCGGAATTCTGTATGAAGCTGTAAAGGAACATGTATGGGGACTTGAAGCGAAGAACAATGAGCTTCAAGTTCTCTACGAAGCTTTAAATCAACAAGACCTTAGTCTTAAAGCAGAATATACTGGGCTTGGTGTAAAAGTGAGTGAGTACCAATCAAGAGTTAGTGAGTTGCTGAGTCAATTGCATGATTTACAGCGAAGTTCAGATGAGAAGGCTTTAGTGATAGAAAATAAATTAGAAGGTTTGCAGAAGGAAGCGAGTGAGAGGGCATTGATACTTGAAGAGGAATGGAATACTACCGTTGCTCAGATTATTGAAACAGTAGGAAGGCTTGATGTTTCTATCGGGAGAGTGTCAACCTCTGCAATCTCACCTAGCACTGATGATGGCTTGGATGTAAATAGCCACATTGCTGCTTCTGTAAGTGCCACCATCAAGGTGATTGAAGATCTACAGGAGAAACTAGAAGTTGCTCGTGCAGACCGTGAAACAGTCTGTTCTTCCTATGAAGAAGTGAATGAGAAGTTCAATGATTTGCTCCAAAAGAATGAATCAACTTCTGTTATATTGCAGAAGATATATAGTGAGCTTAGGAAACTTTTAATTGACTCGTGTGGGACTGTGGATGATGAACATGAGACGAACATTGAAGGTGGGACACTGCCTGATTCGATTGACTACATGAAGTATAAAACCATTGTGGATCAACTGGAAACTTTTCTGGGTGAGAGACTGCAACTCCAGTCCTTAAACAATGAACTAAATTCAGAGTTGATCTGGAGAGCAAACGATATTGAGGAATTGAACCGGAGATGTCTTGATTTAGATGCCATTCAGAAGTTAATAGAAGATGTTGAGGGTGTAGTGAAACTGGACTGTACTGGAACCAACTTAGATAAAACACCAGCTTCACACCTTGAATCATTGGTGTCTTCACTTGTTCAGAAGTACAAACAGGCTGGTGAGCAGGTGACTTCATCAACAGAAGAGTTTGGATCCAAGGTGATGGAGTTGACAGAACTTCAGGAGAAGGTGCAGCAGTTATCTGCTTTAAACCTTAGGCAGGAAATTGAAATCCTTGCTCTGAAGGAAAGTTTAAGTCAGGCAGAAGAAGTCCTTGCTGTCTCACGTTCTGAATTGAAGGAAAAGATAAGCGAACTTGAACAGTCAGACCAGCGGGTATCTTCCATCAGAGAGAAGCTTAGCATTGCTGTTGCCAAGGGGAAAGGTTTGGTTGTTCAGCGTGATAGTCTCAAGCAGTCTCTGGCTGAGACATCCAAGGAATTGGAGAGATGCTCGCACGAGTTACAGTTGAAGGATGCTAGGCTTCATGAGCTAGAAACAAAACTTAAGTCCTATATGGAGGCTGGTGAGCGCGTGGAAGCTCTAGAATCTGAGCTTTCATATATTCGCAACTCCGCTACTGCTTTAAGAGAATCATTTCTTCTCAAGGACTCTGTACTCCAGAGAATTGAAGAGATTCTGGAAGACCTAGATCTACCTGAGCAGTTTCATTCAAGAGGCACAATTGAAAAGGTTGAGTGGTTAGCAAGATCAGCTACTGGTAATTCTTTGGCTGTCACTGACTGGGATCAGAAGAGTTTTGTAGGAGGGTCCTACACTGATGCTGGGTTTGTGGTTATGGATGCCTGGAAAGAAGATGCCCCACTGAGTACTAGTTCAGGGGATGATATGAGAAGAAAGTATGAGGAGCTTCAAGGTAAGTTCTATGGGTTGGCTGAACAAAATGAAATGCTGGAACAGTCCTTAATGGAAAGAAACCTCTTGGTGCAACGATGGGAAGAAGTTCTGGACAGAATTAACATGCCCTCACACATGCGGTCTATGGAACCTGAGGATAGGATTGAGTCGTTGGGAACTGCACTTTTGGAAGCTAATCAGGAGAATAGTACTCTCCAGCAGAAGATTGATAATCTGGAAAACTATTGTGGATTGGTAACTGCTGATTTGGAAGAGTCACAGAAGAGGATATCTGGCCTTGAGGCTGAACTCCAAGCTATTATGGATGAGAGGGAAAGTCTTTCTGAAAGATTGAAGATTCTGATCACTGATCATGAGACCATTTCAGCAAAGGCAGTCCAGTTTGAAGTTGAGAATGAAAAAATGCAGAATGAAGTGACTGTTTTGCATGAAAAATTGGCTGAGAAGGTTAGGAATGAGGACCGTATTCACAACATTGAAGGTGAGATGCATAGATTGGAGGACTTGGTTAGTGATGCATTGCAGGATCCCGGTGCAAAAGAGCTGGTTTCTGGTGAGAGTACTACTGAGTGCTTGGAGGTATTGCTGAGTAAGCTTATAGAGCGCTACTCAACCCTTGCTACTGCAAAACCCAGCCTTGAGGGTGCAGTAGATGAGCACCACTCCGAGGAAACTCATGCAAATCTTGATGAATCAGGAAGTAGAGATATGCTAATTACTGAGGAACCTAGGGTATCAGGTATGAAGAAAGACCTGGAGGAGGCTCTTCAGAATCTAATGCATGTGAAGGAAGAAAGAGATGTATATATGGAGAGGCAAAAATCTTTGCTTTGTGAAGTTGAAGCACTTGATAGAAAAAGAGGAGAGTTGCAAGAGCTGCTTATTCAGGAGGAGCAGAAGTCAGCTTCTCTGAGAGAGAAGTTAACTGTTGCAGTTAGAAAAGGAAAGTCATTGGTTCAACAGAGGGATAGCCTGAAACAAACTGTTGAAGAGATGAATAATGAACTGGAGCACTTGAAATCTGAGATTAGGGACTTATCCACATACTCCACAACAGTGGAAGCCCTAGAATCTGAGAGACTGTTCTTGAGGAATCGTTTGACAGAAACTGAGCATTTATTGCAGGAGAGAGAACATATTTTGAATGTGACTATTAATGCCTTAGGTGACATTGATGTTGGGGGTGCAATTACAATCAGTGATCCAGTTCAGAAGGTAGAACAGATTGGGAAACAATTCCGTGATATGCATGCTGCTCTGGCTTCTTCAGAACAAGAATTGAGGAAATCTAGAAGAGCAGCAGAGTTACTGCTTGCAGAGTTAAATGAAGTTCAAGAGAGAAATGACACTCTCCAGGAAGAGTTGGCAAATACTGCCAATGAACTCACAGATATCTCCAAGGAAAGGGGGTTAGCTGAAGCTACCAAACACGAAGCACTCTCTCGTCTTGAACAGTTATCAGCAGTTAATTCTGAGGGAAAACAGAAACAATATTCTGAATTGATGGCCTTAAAAATTGGTGTTGATGAACTAAAGAAATTCTTTTCTGATATTAATAATTTATTAGCTGGTGTTTTCTCCAAGGACTTGGAGTTGCTGCAAAATGTGGAAATTTTCATGGAGTCATGTCTGAAGCAAGGTGATACTACTAGTGTGGTTGACATGTCTACTCTAAATGCATATGGTGGCAATACTTCCAGCAATTCAGAACACAAGGTACCTTTTTTATTTTTTATATGGATTCAGAGTTTGTGTTTTCTGGTGTACACCTCTCTTCTTTCCTGTCCCGACATGATGCATGTATTTAATTTGCAATATTTTTTCTGTTCCTACTATTCTTATATATATGTACTCAAACCTCTATGCTAAGTGGTTGATTAGATTCTCTAAACAGCTTGTTGCATTTCAACATTTTTTTATTAAGTTAAGACTTTTTTTCGTGATTTTTATGCTTCTGACAGTAGTTGTCCTCTTCAGGAGAAACTTCTATCTGTAGATTCATGGTTAGGTCCCAAAGTACCAGCCTATGTTGATGATAGTGTAATAGTTGAAATTTATAGTTCTGTTGGGCGTAGTCTGCAAGAATTGAAGACTGATATTGGTGTTTTGAAGGAGAAGTTGCATAGACACCCTATAGCATTACATGATAAAGCAAGCGATCTATCTAGAGTAATGGAGATTCTTAGCAGAGAAATGTCTTCGCGGATAACCTCATTTGAAGTCTTGAAAAGAGACATTATGCGTTTGGAATCTATTGAAAAAGAAAAGGATATGGAGATTTTCACATTGCGCAGAAATTTTGCCTTGCTTTATGATGCATGTGCTAATTCTATCATGGAAATTGGAAACAGAAAAGCTGAGCTGATTGGCAATCAATTGGTTGTTCAAGACCTGGGACTGAACTTGAATCCAGCATCATTTGTTGATGGAGGACTTTCCTTTGGTGGACAGACCCAATTCTCTGAAGAATGTGTCAAGGCTATTGCTGAGAAACTATTTTCAGCTCTCAAGGATTTTGCTATTATGAAAACTGAAATTGTAGAAGGTAACCTAGAGGAAATGAAAATCACCATTACAAATTTGCAGAGAGAGCTTCAGGAGAAGGACATCCAAAAAGAGAGGATTTGTGCAGAGCTCGTTAGTCAAATCAAGGAAGCTGAAGCTGCTGTACGCAGTTACTCACTGGATATTCAATCTTCACAAACTCGGGTATATGATATGGAACTGCAAATGAAAATGATGGAGGAGGAACGGAGCCTATTGGAGCAGAGAGTGAAGGAGTTGCTAGATGAGCAAGCTGCCTTAGCGGAGTTGCAGGATAGGGTCAAATCACAGTCTGATGTGCTAGCCGCCAAAGACCAAGGTCAGCTTTTGTTGAGTTTGAATTTAATTCCTTTGTAAAAATTGTTATTTGTTGGCTAATTTGGTAAATCTTATAAATGTGAGCTTTATCTGTTGATAATAGAAATTGAGGCACTAATGCAAGCACTTGATGAGGAGGAGACTCAAATGGAAGAGTTGAAGAGCAAACTTGAGGAGTTGGAAAAAGTTGTACAACAAAAGAACATAGAGTTGGACAACCTTGATACTTCTCGTGGAAAGATTTCAAAAAGGCTTTCGGTTACTGTGAACAAGTTTGATGAGCTTCATCATTTGTCTGAAAGTCTTCTTGCTGAGGTTGAAAAACTACAATCACAATTGCAAGATCGGGATTCTGAGATCTCTTTCTTGAGGCAGGAGGTCACTAGATGCACCAATGATGTTCTTGTTGCATCACAGATGAGCAACAAGAGGGATTTAGATGAGGTCCAGGAGTTTTTGTCTTGGTTTGACTCCATGATTTCTCAGGTTGGGGTGCATGATTTGCCTATTGATGATAGGAAAAACAGTGAGGTGCATGAATACAAGGAAATACTTCAGAAGAAGATATCAGCAATTATATCTGAATTTGAGGGACTGCGGGTAGTGGCTCAAAGCCGGGATGCATTGTTGCAAGTAGAAAAGAGTAAAGTTCAAGAGTTAACACGCAGAGAAGAGATTCTTCGGAAGTCTTTAAGTGAGAAGGAGTCACAAATAAACATGCTTGAAGGAGTGGAAGATTCAGGCCGGGAAATTAGTTTGACATCTGAAATTTTAGAAGTTGAACCCTTGGTGAGTCATTTTATAATTCAATAATTTTTTTGATATAGCATTAGAAGCTAGTCAGCTACCGCTTTCTATTAAGTGATGACAAATTAAATTTTGACATTGATATTGAAAATTTTGACCAGTTTATGCATGCAATATAAAAAAATAAAGCTTGCTGTTGCAATCACAATAAAGGTTGGTCTTAATCAACATGGATACTAAGTTTGTGTACTAAGGTGGATGTCATGTTTATTTTCTTGTTATAATCTATGACTCTTTGCTTGTATTGTTTCCTAGTAGTTACATTAAACAAAAACTAAATGCTTTAATGGGCTGTGAGATAGTCAGTTATAGTTTCAGATCAAAATGCTTTCTTGACATTGGCCATATGATCGATAGTTTTGATTTAAGGCTTTAGAATGAACTGCAATTTTGATATATTAATTATGGTATTGTGTTGTCCATTTCAGAGCAACTGTGTTTAATGATGAAAATCATTCAATCTTTATGAATTTTAATGCAGATAAACAAGTGGGCCGCACCTGGACCCTCCACGACATCTCAAGTTCGCAGTCTGCGTAAAGTCAACAATGATCAAGTTGCGATTGCTATAGATACTGATCCTGGTAGTGGTAGTGGTAGGATAGAAGACGAAGATGAGGATAAAGGTAATTGTACACTAATATACTTTGTCTTTTATTCTTGTTCTTCATGTCATATAATTCATCAGACACGTTTTTCATGTGTTCTAATTTCACTTTTCCTCAGTTCATGGTTTCAAGTCACTTACTACATCAAGAATTGTCCCAAGATTTACAAGACCTGCAACAGACATGATAGATGGCCTATGGTAGGGTGCTATTCTATTATTCTTTCTCTCTTTAATATAGATTTAGAAGTTATATAGACGTGGACTAAAACTATCTTGTATATATATCCCAATCTTCCAGGGTCTCTTGTGATCGGGCACTCATGCGACAACCTGCCTTACGTCTTAGTATTATAGTCTATTGGGCTGTATTGCATACACTTCTGGCTAGTTTTGTGTTTTAACAAGCTATACTGGTTAGTGATTCTTTCTTTTTGTTGGGTATGGTTGGTAGACGCACCACTCCGTCACAAGTCAACTGATTATATAAAAGATAATACTACACTTACAAAGACTTCATACAAAAATATATATACAAAGTGATGTGTCATACTATGATTGGGAGAGTGAATTTGTAAAGTCAAAACACTCTTCCAATCATGATATAACACATCACTTTGTATATATATAGAACTTTGTAAGTGTAGTATTATTCTTATATAAATCCTTGTAATTTTAGTTAGAAAGTTTTTGCTGGTTATAGCATCACATAATTTCCTGATCCTGCAGTTCTCTGTTTTGAAGGCAAGATGAGGATGGAGCATTGAACATGATTAACCCTCAAACGAGCGTCTAGTTTGCTGTACAATCAAGTTTTTGTTTCTAGATGCGGTCAGATTGATTGATTATTTAGCTTAACCGGGCTACTGTGATTTCCCATTTTTAATTTTATAAATCTCAGGATTGCTTGGTTGTTTCCAATAAGCAAAATACCCTCTTTCGGGGAAAATAGATTTTGATTGTTTGTTTACTAGAAACCCAACCAAAAAGGTTGTATGTAATTACAGACATTTGTTACAGGATCTTACAATTTAAAAAGGTTTTGTTGGTTATACACAAGCTACACCATTATTTGCGCTATGGGTGCCTCTGTTGGTTTTATTAACTAAACCATTTATGTGTTTGGCTTGGATTTGGAACCAAAAGTAAAAAAAAAAATTGAAGAGAGATAAAATTTGGGACATAATATGAAAGATAGTAGTATGATTCATAGTTATTACATGGACTGGAAAATAGATTTCAGGTAGAGGGAGACTAATAAATGGCTTCACTGGTGATCTGCACTGCTGTTGACTTGATCTTCAAAATCTTTGGCATTGCCTTTAGGCGTCTGCTTAAATCTTGATATCCGAAAATGGTTTAACTCGACTCCTTTTGCCTCTCCATGTAGCAAAAGATCGGCCAAAATCTTTCCCACAACCGGAGCCATCTTGAATCCATGACCCGAAAACCCACCACCAACCACCACATCTTTCCCAAACTCCCCACCTAAAAAATCAATCACAAAATCCTCATCTGGGGTCATCGAATACATGCACAATTGAGTAGCAACAGGCTCGTTTGAATCAACCCGACCCTTAAACGTCTTCTCTATCCACTCCTTCAATGCACTCAAAGACACTCCGGGTCCCCATGGCCTCTTATCTGGGTCACACGGGTATCCACCGTGCACCGCCACTTTAATCAATCCCGGATACTCCAATGAAGGTGTACCATAAATGTAAGGATCCCCATAGCTTGCAAAAGTTGGAAAATCTCCACCAATTGCATAATCACCCTCGTTTCCTTCTTTAATTCTCCAATAACACACAAGAGTTTCCAAAGGTTGAATTGGTAATTCCGCCCCACTAACCCTTTTAGCCAACTTTCCCGCCCAAGCCCCAGCTGTGACCACACATTTCTTAGCCCATAATTTTTCACCATCGCTAATTATCACAATAACCCCACCCTTCACATTGTCTTTCACTATACTTTTTACCTCCATGTTATCTCTCAGAATTGCACCATTTTTAATAGCTAGAGTTTGAAACATAGAAACTGCCTTTGTGGGCTTAATCACACCACCAAGCTCAGTCACCACGCCGACCCAGTTCTCCGGTATGTCAAAACAGCCGGAGAATTTCTCCGACACTTGGCACCGGTTAAGGACTTGATGTGCGACACTGTTTTTTTGACAGCTGGCTATTACTGAACGGAGAGACTTGTTTTCAGATGGGCCCATGTCGAATTGTTGGGCTTTGAAATAGACCCTGAAGCCTATTTCAGACTGGGCTTGTTCCCATAACTCAGAGGATTCAGTTACCAAAGCAGAATAGTAGTCTTCTGGGTATGTTGAACGTATCGTTCTCGACTCGCCGTGAGACGATCCACGGTGGTGTAAGAAATCAAATTGCTCTAAAAGGAGTGTTTTTTGAGCTCTCTTGGCTAGCTGATAAGCGGTGGAGCTCCCCATGATGCCGCCACCCACCACGATTACGTCGAATTCTTTGGAGGATTCCATCTCCTTCTCTCTATCTCTCAACAAAATATTCACTAGCCAAGCTCCGGACGCTGGTCATGTGACGAGATAGACGCCTTTTTAAGGAGTAAACCTCGCGAAAAAGGCCAAATCCTATATGGGATTTTCGTGATTGCCACTTAATGTGTTTTGTCTTTTACTTGTCAGTTAATTTCATTTCACTTTTCTGGGTAATCACAGCTACTCTACAATGAACATAACATAGGTCTTTGCAACTGGCAAGCTGTCGATCAAGTATCATCGTGTTGAGTAATTAAAATTTGATTGTTGCAGACGTGTCATTTGTTGTTGATTTGTAACTAGTTTGGAAACGACAGTTTGTTTGTACTGAATCTTAGTAGCCCAGCTGAGGACATAAATAATTGCCGTGTTCTTTTTGATTGTTTATTGTGGGCAAATGATTGTGGTGATGGGTGACCTGTAATGACCGCAGCCATTATCTAAAGTTCAATGTGTTTTCATCTCTTCAAAGTGATGAGATAACATCAATTACATTATAATTTTGAAGATAAAGACGGTGCCTTTCTGCATTATGCACGTGATACACGTAGATCAAAGATTATTATTATGATTCTGATCCTCTTTCACTCTTCTGTTTCATCTGGGCATATGATTGTGCGACCTTATTATTGACTCATTGAGCACTAGGCGTAATTAAGTCTCAAAAAGTATTATAAAATACAAGCCATTGACCTTTAAAGTGTCTTTGAGGAGGCACTTTTGCGTCATTGATTTTTGATTGTGGAGCATGTTCTCACCAGTCACTTTCTCTTATCTCATGTTAAACAGCGACTTATGGCCTTCATTGTCACTCAAACATCAACTTATGGAAACAAAGTAATACTATTGAAGATTCTACAGAAGGGCGAATCTTGGAGGAAGTTGTCTTTATATTGAGTCAGACTTGGAGTTTTGTCAGAGTAGAAGATGCTGTAGCTGAGAATGACAAAGATATCCACACAAATTGTTGACTCATCTTCCACTCAGAGCTAGGCCTAGCTAATTCAAGTACAGGCCTACAGGGTCCATGTGAAAGAACCATTTAACC
>WYDK02118167.1:6101319-6113003 GCA_009867345.2 Toxicodendron radicans
TTTCTTATAAATTAACCCGATTAACCCATATCAAACTGAATCCCATTATAGATTTGATACCTTTCGCAGTAATTTGTTGTACAGGTTCATCACTACTTTGCCCTACAATTTGTGTCTTATATCATTGCACTGTTACAAAATCTGTCAGAGAATTTTGAAATGAAAAGTTAAAACAATTATTTCCTTACATGCTCACTGTACTGCAGAATTCAGTGTATAATGGCTGAAAACATGAGAATCAAAATATCAGCCAAGCGAAAAATTAATTGAATCTACCTTTGAAACGACAAATACTCAGAACTTGATTTACAGGAAGTGGACCATATAGTAATAAACAGAATTTATAACTGGGGTTTTATTCAGCAGTTTTCTGGTCTTTTCAAATAAATTAATAAACCAACTAACAGGATAAACAATTTTGGTCCTATCCAAAATTTTAGTGAAGACAAACTCACTTGCACCAAACATAGACAATTTAACGTGCTCCTTGACACCTACAGGCAATATGCAGAAATGAATACGAGGTGCCAAGAAATGAATATATAAAATGAAGGATTTTCAAAATTATTTGGCCTTCTTTGTTTACAGTCCTTTGATGACAAAACTTTAATGAAGTGGACCTAGAAGGCAGCGATGGATGATCAATGAAAGGTGCAAGTTTGTCCTAATTATAGAGTCCACCATTAACAGACCATACACAAAAACTAGAATCTGAATATGCCCACTAAAGATCTCTTGGCCCCAGCTATGTGAAACACTACTATTTGAAGACTTATTTGTATATGAAACTAAATCCTTCAACTAGCACTTCTTCAAAGCCAGCTTCTTTTAAATGACCTGCCTGCCGACACTTTACACTATTTGACTACCACGTGCATTAGATTTGGAGCTTGAATGCACAAGTGAAGTGCAAGCAAATATACATAAGAAACAAAGAGAAAATGTTAAGGCAAAAGGGGTAGAAAGAAGAGAGATTATTTCTTACATTAGTTAGAAGAGAATAAATGCAAATGTACAGATCATATTATGTTTTACATGTCTTACCATTGAAATGGGAATCTAAACAATAGAGAGCATCAAGCAAGCTCATCCTTTAGGCCTCACTCAAATGTTTCAACTTTCATAAAATACAATATGGCTTCGATCTGAAATGCCAAATCACACCCAAGCAAGAATTAAAGCCAACTGTAAAGAAATGAAAAAAAAAATAGAATACAATATTCTACCTATGACAAACAACAATAATTCAATGCCTACGGAAGACTACAATGACGACTATTCAATGTAAAATATGAAGGGTGTTACTGTGGTGTGGAGAGTGATCGATGAAGAGAGAAAGTCCTATATAGGGAACTTCAATTCAAATGTAAAAAGTGAAATATCATTTTTATTGAATTAGAAGCCCTTCCACCATTTGCCAAGGAGAAAAGGGTTGCTCTTCTTTAATTGCAACGCCACAATTAATTTTTAATGCTGCATGTACTTCGGTTGAATTGGAGCAGAAGTTAACCTTTTCATTTCTCTGACTTGCTTCTGTGCACTATCAGCTCATCTGCTCACCAATCAGATCAAGCCCCACAAGGAGGAAGGTCACCCCTTGGAAGAGCAAGAAGTAGAAGTGCACTCCTTGAGCCGCAAGCAGGCTCCTGACAGAAGCCGTGAGTAGGAGGAATGCTAGAGTAAGCTCTTTCCTGTATATCTTGTTGACCTTCTTTCTAGGTGCGGCAGCTGAATCCTTTTGCTCCTTCAATTGGTTCAACTCAGAAAGCTCACTCTCAGAAGCTCCTCTGTACATCTGTGTCTGGTTCATTGTCTTTGATTCTCTCTCAGCTGCGGCTAGTAAGTCAGATTCTGATGACCTGCCAGCCTTCTTGGTGACAACCCACTCATATGAACTACCCAACTGGAATAATCCAGACACCATTGCATTGAATTTGGTCACAGACATGGTGTTTTCAAATAGGAGGTAAGGAACAATGAAAGGGAATGATTTTGGGGCAGGAAGAATGTTGAGGAATGACATGAAAACTGGAACGTAACAAATGACCCACACAGGAAGCTCAGCCTCCGGGACAAACATGGTTAGGGGAAGAATTATGCAGAACAATGTGAAGGAATAGAATGGAAGGATAAGTTTCCTCAGTAGAAAGAACAGCAGTATTAAGTTTGCTTTCTTCCATATTGCTATCTGCAGTGGTACAACATTCATTATAAATATTAATCATAAGTAAATTATGTTAACCAAAATGGAAATCGAGCACCAAACCGTACCTTAGAAGTTATAATTGCAGGAAGACACAAGCGGAAAAGTTGCATAGGTCCAGAATGCCAGCGATGTTGCTGCTTTCTGTAAGCTTCATAGGACTCAGGGACTTCACAAAGGACCTGCAATTTGATGCGACATAGTTGGCATTTTAGGTCATTACTAAATTTGCATAAAATCATGTATTCAATTTATGAGCTAAATCTAAAACTGACAGTACATCCACAATAAAATTAAATATCACAAATACTGAAATACAAAAAGCAAGGTCAGACCAGACTAATATAGGAGTACCTTCACATCATTAAGATAGATGAATTTCCAGCCATTTAGATGTGCACGGACAGCAATGTCCATATCCTCTACAGTTGTTCTTTCAAGCCAGCCACCAGATTCCTCAAGGGCTGTAATTCTCCAGACACCAGCAGTTCCATTGAAACCAAAAAAGTTCAGAAATACGCCATTAACCTGTTGTTCCACCTCAAAATGAAAACACAAGTTGATGTTTTGGAGACGAGTCATCAAGTTCTCATCCTTGTTCACAAAGGACCATCTAGCCTGAACCAATCCTAATTCAGGATTGTCCTGCAAAACAATGTAAACAATAGGCTCAAGTTAATTTTCCCCAGTGTATGTTTCTCTACAAACTTCTATCAAAATGATCTATGTCTGCTTTTCTCTACCTTGAAATGTGGCACTGTACTTTTAAGAAAATCTGGATTAGGTTGGAAATCCGCATCAAAGATTGCAACAAACTCATACTCCTTCACATAATCACAGCTCATTGCAGACTTAAGATTCCCAGCTTTGTAACCAGTTCTAACCAAGCGATGCCGATAAATTATGTTGATACCCTTCTGACTCCACTTTGCAACCTCTGCCTTAATTAACCATTGGATGCTCTCGTCATCAGAATCATCAAGAACTTGAATCAGTATACGGTCCTTTGGCCAATCAAGTTGGCAGACTGCAGAGATAGACTGCTCATACACCTACACAAGACCAGAGGCTAAAACCATCAACACCATGATAATCAAAAGAAAATAAAATGACCACCTAAAGTAATCAATTATGTTAATTTTGGATGTCCACACAAGATTTTACCCTTGATGGAGACTTCCAGTTCATTATTGAGCTAAAATAACAGATTTGAGCACTGTGACATAATTATTCAAATTCTTTAAGTGCTAATGTAACTCATACATGTATATTCAGAAGTATGTATTCCATTTATTATCTTCTATTTGAAGATTCAAAAACCCTGCAAAGTATTCCTAAACACTGCAGAAAGTTCTGAAAGTTGTTTCTTAAAAACTCAGGAATTTTGTTACTAGCAAGAAGACAAAAACAACAATATACAGAAACCAAATAAAATAAAGAAGAAAAAAAGACATGAAAGAGATGAAGTTCAGTGAATTACCTCCCTCTCGTTACACATGGGGATTTGAACAAGTACCATGGGATACTCATAACCTGATCCCTCAACATCATCAGACTTGAATGGATCCCCTTCGATCCTGGGCTTAATCTTCTTGAATTTAATCCAAAAGCAACCTAAGCAAAGCACCAATCGATCCAGAGATTGGATGATGAATAAAACAACACAAAATTTAGAGAGTGCTAGAATTGGGGGTGCAATGTAATCAGCCCGGAATGTTAGCCAACCAACATAAACAAAATGAAGCAAGCCCTGAATATCACTAGTTCCAGGCATGTGCAAATGAGGATTTCTAAAATAATGCCACCCTTTGAAATAAGCAACCACTTCAAAAGCAAGAATTGCCAAAGAAGTCACTAAAAGCATTTTAATGACTCTAAATAGCAATTGCCCTTTACCCAACTTCTCACTATCCATTGTTACTCCTTGTCTAAAGATGAGTCTTTTCTTAATGGTACCAAGTAACGCCCAGAGAACTGTAGCTAACCAAGACACACAACCGACAGCACGATGAGCTTTGAGAAGCAAAACCCATGTAACTTGTTTAGCATTCTTGCCTCTACTCTTTTCAACTGGCCTGAATGCAGCATCTGGGCCGTTGATTTCCACAACTGAGTAATTAGGATTCTCCATTGTGACCACCACTGGTGTTCCCTTTCTTGTGTCTTTTCCCCACCAATCTGAAAAATATAATCTTGGAGCCATTGAAACACTTCAAACAAGTAGAAAAAATCACTAACCACAAGTACAACCAAAAAACCCAGAAAAAATAAAAACAATCTAAAAATCTTCACAACCCAGATCTTGATGAACTAAAACTAAACCCATGTTACCAGATCCCCCAATCTCAAAGAAGTAAAACTAAACTGAAAGCCTCTTCAATTTTAACACAATGTAGCTAAAGAAAAGCAGAGAAAGTAAAGAGATTATTAGAGAGATTCTTTGAACTCTCAGAGACACAACCAACATGGTAAAGCAACATTATGAAGAAAGGTATCTGAAGGTGTAAGAGCTTAACAGCAAGTTGTCGTGATGTGGTCAATTTTTCTTCTAATAAAAACAATCACCACAACTCTCGCTTGCTTTAACTGCCATGGAATTTACCATTTACCTTAATTATAGCTCATAGAAATAGAATACGCCATCGCTACAGGCTGCAGCCTACAAAGTACAAGCATTAATTATTATTTAAAAAAAAAAAAAAATGAAACTAACATGGACTACGCAAGCTAAAAGAGTAAACTGTAGTTGACTCAAGAAGTACACACTTAAGCTCTCCGTTATTTGAGAAAATCTAGATAAGGTTTCAGGAACATTTGACTAATTGTTTTTTATTGTTGAAATCTTGCAAGAACATGGAGACCGTTAAGATCTAAACATGGTCACTTTTTTTTTTTATTCATTTATAATAAATATATAATTAAGATTTAATTATGAAAATTGATTATCGTTAATCTTGTTATTACCATTAACTGGATGATGTCGGTTATGGACATAACGAGATAAGGATATTCTTTTGTTCTGTTTCTTTTGTCTTGGCGTTACTTTTTTTTTTTTATTTCTTAAATATTTGTTGTAATGGCATGGTTGTCAATTAAAGGTTAGGGCTTTTTATAGTAGATATTTTGGTTACTTTTGGAGGATTTTGTTAACTAATTAAGTTGATAATTAATAATATAATTAAGTACAAGTTGTATTTGATTATTATGCCCATAATTATGTGGGATCCCAAAAAAACAATTGTTATGGCAATTAATGTAAAGCATCCCCAATATCTTTTTTTATTTTTTTATTCTCTAGATATACATCGATTGATTTTGTATTATTAATTTATGGTATCATTTTATGTGTCATTTATACAAGTTTGTAAAAAGGGTGTTATAATTCGATTTATAAGGCTTAAATCTTATAACTAAGAAGACACGTTTTAGATTATTTATTTGATTAAACGTGTAAATTTAAGTATTTTAATAATTTGTATAAGACAATCACGCTCACTATCCAATGACAAATTTACTATCAATATAGTTAATAATGATAGTGTCTACGGCGGACAATATTTACCCGATTAGACTTAAAATTTGAAAAGAATAATGTAAAAGACAAAGTTTGCCATGAAAGTGTTAAAACAAAGTGTTTAGTTTAGATGATGAATGATTAGGGAAAGTAATAATGAAGTGGCTTGGGAAGTGGGGGAGCTTTGAAGGTTGAAGATGGAAAGAAGTATGGAGATGTGAAAGTAGTTGTTTTGATTCTGTCTGTCACCTACTTTTTTTTCTTTACTTTTGCTGTGTAATATGATTTTAATTTGCTTTTCGGGTGCTTGAACTAAGTTTTTATAGACAATAGACTTGACTTTTAACACATTTTAATTCTCTCAATTGCCTTTCCCCTGCTCTTTCACAGCACCTCAACTCAACCAGTAATATTTTAGGCAAGTACTTCGTTATTTAAGTGTTCTGGATCCCTCTGTCTCTCTCTTTTGGTGATCAATATTATTTCTTTTTTTTTTCTCCCTTTAATTTAATTTTATTTAGGTTATGACAATTAAAATTTATCAACGGAATCCAAAATGGGCATTAAATTCAGCACCTCTTAGCTGGAAAATTCTGGATGTTGTTATCTCTTTTATGTCAAGACATTTTGGTAAAGATATCATCAAATTCAAATCAAATAAATAAATATAGCAAGAACAAGAGCAAACCCCAATTCACAGAAATGCATTTAAAATGTGATAAAAGTTATAATTTAAAAGAAGAATAAACCCAGATTGACCAAAAAAATAATTGATCCTTGTACTTTATATAACCCCTGGTTTTGTAGTTTCAACAAGAAAAGAAAGGTGGTAATAAATTTGGTGAGTATATCCAAAGTTTCTAAAAAAAAATGTTTTTAATATGCTTTTTAGTGGCTGTAACACCTTTGAAATATGTATCTCTTTTTAATGGGTTCAGGTAGAGAGAGATTTGGTAATCTAAAGAAGAGAACCAACCACACAAGCAATGCCCTACTTGAAATTAAAGCCCACCATTGATGCTTCCCAACACCCCATTTTTTTGTTGGTTGATAAATTCACAATTCATATTTCATTTAATCAAAAGTTAGTGAGAAAATTCAAGTTAGATTGTGGACCTACCTATGTGTTAGATCTCTGTTCTCTCCCATCAAAACAGGTTAAGGCTTTAATTTTAAAGCCAAGCAGGCTGTGATACCTGCCGACTTCAGTGAGGTTCAGAAATTATATCATGAATTGTTCTACCTATACCATTTGGTGGCTCATATTTATGTTCCTCGACTCAACTGAATAAGAGATAAATCTGAGTTGAACAATAAGTGAGGATTGCAATTCTCCAAACCCCACTGAAAGTCTGAAATAGATAGGTAGGGGATGTTACACGAGGTCATTTGTGTTTCAAGCAAAGAGAAATGTGATTCAAACAAAAAAAAAACAAGTGCATGTGCAAGTATCACTAACAATTTGTCTATTTTTAGATTGTTTTTTCTTCTAGAATGTAATGGTGAAATTCTTGGAAAAGAGAGAATTACAATTACTGGCTCATAAAAATGTTCCAACTAATGCCCGGATACAAACAAAAGAACTATGCAATAGTTCCAAAGGGAATTTATTATGGGGAGATAAAAAGCCCAGCCAGACTGGCCAGAACAAGGATGATCGCCAAGGCCCGGTAATGGGGACCAATTCTAAATCTGGATAATAAGTACATAGAGCGAGCAAGTGCACAGAACTAGATCACAAATTTTGGGATTAAACTGACAGCTAATAATGTTATCAAAAACCATCCCTGTACTAATTTCATATTCATGTTGCCTTCTGTCATAGCTGTCCAATTTTTTTCAGATAAGTTCACTCAAATTTTGTTTTGAATAAATGATGTATCATTCTAAAATAAATGTGACATATGCTTCCATGAAAGTTGTTTCTGGTTCTGAAAATGCCATAGAACAGGAGCGACCCAGAAAAGTTCTGAGTCAAAGATGAGATAAATACTATTGGGTTTTCGCATTACAAGAAGGTGTTTGACAACCAAACAGCAATAAGACGGTATTAAGCTACAAAATGCCTTTGTCAAAGTCAATATAATCGAACAACAATAGTTATTTTTTTATCTATTTGTTTATAGAACAGATATGTGACTAATGTTTGGAGAAGAAATTGCTATCAAACTGAATCATCTTCTTAACAAACTACAAGATGATATGAGCAATAAAAGATCTCTTTACTTAGTGTGGATCTTTGTGCTCACCTGCGATCCCCATAAAAATTTATTTGCGATGAGCCTCAACATCTGATATCAGCTTTGGTGGTTTGTTTTTCTTTTGCTGATATTTGGCATACGAATACCACACACCACCAGCTGTGTTGATAACCAATCCAGTCACATTCAAAGCATGCACTTGCACACCACCCAGCACGACAAAACCAAGGGTCTGAGTAAGAAGAATATAAGTTTCGTCATCATGAATTGAACATTTGTAAAAAAATGTCAGAAGATTGCAAAACAATAGGGAGTAGAAAGAATAAATTTAACATCCTACAAAAATTGGTACAATGGTTAAGACTTCACTTCCTTTTTCCTTTCCTCTGCATCTCTACAAGATGGATAAAGATTAAAAACAGAAAAGAAGCCCAGAGGATAGTCTACACATACCGTGGAACCAACGCCTTTTAGGACTCCAACAATGGTAGTGGTTAGAGCAGAGTTGACTATGGTACATAAGAACATGGTAAAGTTGAGAACAATGCCCATCACCAAAGAAAGGGTAAGGATCACCGAAAAGGTAAATGAATAACTCTGCAAATAAAGACAGTTTGTTAAATACCGATTGTCTACTAATAAATCATTGAGTGCAGTAGGACTATGTTGCACAATATAAAGGTATACGGTTCATTACTTTCTTGGACAGAGCTATCACCATCAACCCACAATCCCAAAGTGTGAAATTTAGTAGGAATGCTGGTGGAAAGAAAAAAATTGTCTCTTCAACCAGAAAATCCAATTTGAACAGTACATGTACATAGTGCGAGTCAGTACATAATTTTTTTCAGTGGATACCGTGTTGGATGAAACCAATTTAAGCATATAAACTTTAAACAGAACATTGAATTAAAATTTTGCATTTGATGGTTTTGAAGTCAGTATAATCACATACATCTGGACCTAAATGGTTAAGTCTGGAAGTGTACTGCAGATATTATCAAAAACTTTCTTATTTTATACTTTTTTAAAAATACACAGCTTGAATATGACTTAAAAACCATTAGAACAGTCTATCCAAGGGCACAGACATATTTCATGAAGTTAGCATTCTTTGCTCAGGAATCGTTATATATAATTGCTCTCCAACACAATCAAAAATGAATTCTGGTAGAAGAAAAAGGATGAAGACTCTGACCTTTGCAATTAATAATGACAAAGAATTGGGAAACTCTCCTGTTATTAAGATAAGAAATAGCAAGATTGGAAGACTAAGAAAGCTGTTATAGAACATAATCTCAACTGATGAAAGCCCATCCTCTGCACCAGACTTCTCCACCAACACAAGGTACATGGTCTGCATTTGACAACAAAACGTTGATATTATTATTGCTAAAACTATAATGGGCAAGGGAAAGGAAGGGAAGCACAAAATTTTGAAGCAACTCCATAGTATACAGATCTATAAGCAAAAAAGAACTTGGTACTAAACCTGGAAAAAAACAGAAGTTAGGGCCATGCTGTATCCGAAAAGGTCAAAAGAAAAATCTCCAATGGCTGCTATAATACAACCAGCAGCAGTCAATAGCACTGAAAGAGCTACCTGACATATGAAACAGAGACCATCATAATTGTAACAGAAGTTCCATCAGTATCTTCTTCTCTTTAGGAATTTGATGTACTACTGATTAAACCAAAAACATTATAAAGACTCATGACAGGCAATGCGACACCTATTAAGTCGACAACTACTTGGGAAATTGAGCTTCTATAAGAGAAAATACCTTCAATTTTCCCACATAAACTCAAATTTGTAAGAGCGAATTTTTATTGAGATGAAAATACTTATATGCCAATTCAAAGATAAGTAAAGGTACATTAGGAGATGGATCCAAAGCAATATTCCACGCACCACTATATCCATTACTGCACTAATAAGTGATGACCAATTGACTACTCATATCTAAACAAATCAGCCTACTCTTTTTCATTAGCAAATAAAGCATCATTAAGTCAAAAGGATATTTGTTATTGAATAAAATACCTGAAAAACAAAAGTCATACCTCTAGTCATTTTATAAACCAAAAGGCAACATCAATATTTAATATGTTAATTTAAAGTTAAGCACAATTAGAAATCTAGAAATGAAGTGTATATTTAAGTTTTACACCTGGCTGAAAGCCTGGAGATTGGGCCAAAAGACAAAGAAATCCTAGTGTGATGCTATCAGGGTACCAGTTCTTCTTTCAATGGGTTCAACCATGCTTCATTCTAATGTGTAGTGCACAATTATTACAAATTATTGACTCTCCATTCATGAACAAATTTATGGAGTCAAAACAGTAGATGAAAAACCAGGAACAAACCTGAGTTGTAGGTTTCCCCTTTCCTGAAAAGAACCCAGCAACTAATACAGCGAGTGGTGTGAGTCTCTTGATTGCAATATACATAGGAATGTTAACTCCTTTCAAGCTTGCTAGAGCAAATGCTACATTTGCATTGTAGAAAAGAGAAACAGGGAGAAGCTTTTTCGCTGTAGTCATATCTACTCTTTTTGCTTTTGTATATCCCATTCGTCGGCCAATATGTATAAGCAATGTAGTAGCCAATTGCTAAAGCAATCAAATTAGCAAATAATATTCCACAATCAATAAAAAATAATCAGCAAAGAATAATTATAACTACAATTATAATTCTCTTGCATCTTAACTAAACACCTGTAAAGTAAGAAGCGTCATTGAGTGTGCATACTGCATGATAACTGCCTTATTGATAAAAACCATAGCCATTGAAGAAATTCCATACGACAGTGCAGCAAACAAACTACATTTCAGTCAAAGCAACAAATTATAACAAGCTGAAAGTTCAGCTACATCTAAAGCACAGAAAAAAAGTAAACCATTACATAAATATACATATATCCAACTTGCTCAAATGTCCAAAAATGCATTACAAATACAACAAAAGATTACTAATTTTTACCCTATAGTTGATGGAGATTCTTCAGCCTTTTTGAAAGAACCCATGTCGTATTTTTGAAGCAGTTGAACAAAGAATGAGTTCTAAAAAAACTTTAAAACAACATTTTGAAAACACCTTTACTGCTTTTGAAAGCAAGAATTTGCTTCAAAGAGTAACAACAGCAGTTTGTTTAAGCTAATAAATTAATACAAACTGGAACTACAAATAAGAGCACGAAATTCAAAATAAGCCAAGAATAACCTCAAATACGGAGTCGTCTCAGCAACACTAAGAGGTTCCATGATTTAGTGAATCGAAATTGATAAAAACCTGCAAAAAGAGAAAGCTCAAATCAAACAAGTTGAAATGCGATCAACGCATCCTCTGAAAATAAATATGATAAAGAGAATTGATTAATTTACCGGATAAGAAACGGTTTTATCAGCCAGTCACAACTCACAATAGCATTGGAACGTTGGGAACAAGAAAATTAAATAAAATTAAAAATATAATTTGTTGGATTCTTACAAGTGTTCGCCAAGAGGTTGAGGAAGTAGGAAACCGTGGTGGGACAAGATAATTTTATTAACAATTAGACCCTTATATTTTGAAATATTATCAAAGTAAGTCCCTCCATAAGTACATAGTCCATACTCCGCTTGATATAATTTTTTATTTATATATTCTATTGGATTATTTATTGCTTAAACGGTGTCCAGATCAGCCCCAACTACTCGCTCGAACCCCATTAAGGGCCAACCATAAATGTTCAGATGTGAAATAAAAAATGAGACAATACGTTTA
>WYDK02118167.1:6157583-6172900 GCA_009867345.2 Toxicodendron radicans
TACAGAATTTCATGCATTTATTCCTTTTTGTTTGATTCTGGTATGATTTATTCTTGTAGTGGTTCTGAATGTGTTTGCTTTTGGATATAATTGATGTATTTAGGGTGGGTTTGGTTCGGGTTAAATAAAGATTATAAGGGTAATCTATTTTTTAATCTTAGAATTCTCATGTTTGGTTGAAAAGTGAAAAAAGATTCCGGTAATTTTCAAATATCAATAGTGGTTACTGTAGGTAATCTTGCGGCTAATTCAATTATCAAGTGAAAAATTGTTATTTTTTTATTATCAAGGTAATCCTAATAGTGTTTCCATTTTACCCTTACTTATTAAACATTTCGGAAACAAATGCCTTCATATGTCGATCAAATAACAATTAGTCAAACTTTACAAAATGATTTCTATAATCTCATAAATTAATTTTTTGGACAAAAAAGTTATTTTACATAAAATAACTTTAATTTTGTTACAATGATAAAATACAAATAAATAATAATAAAATAATAAAATACAAATAAATATTGGTGTAGTGGTTGTGATATTTTTGGTTTCTTTCAAATATTAGAGGTTAAATAATAAAATATAAATAAATAATAATATTATAATAGTATTAATAAGGATAATTTAGTAAAAAGATACGCATATAATCTTTTATTTTTTCAATCCAAACATATTAATATAACATATCTACAAATTTAATCTTATTTAATCAAACACATTTTTAAGAAGATTCTCAGTAATCTTCAAGTTCAAGGTAATTTATCTTTCCAGTAATATAACATTCTCAATAATAAAACATTTCCAGAAACTAAACAGTCTCTTAAAGTGGAGAAACTTGCCCGCTTTCGCACAACTTTTCAATTCTGCAAATTGAGTTGGTTGATTGCCTGTGGTCTTTGATTAGTTTAACAAATGATTGATAATAACTAAAATTGCAGGTTGAGTAATTCTCTCAAGTCAGTAAATGGGTAACGATGATCAAGGAAATTTTCTGAGCTAGTTTTTACTGTATTAACTTTGCCTGGTATTCTTGGCACCGATATCTTTGCTATTCATTTCATTTATTTAAAATTTTGCCTTCTACAGATGGAGTTGTATTAATTGTATTTCTCGGAAACGATTACGGGAAGATACTCAATGACCGTAGCCATTTAGATGTAATTTTCGAAATGAAAAGTGAGAAATATGCACATTATATTCTTATTTTTCCCTTTTTAAGCCGTTATTGCTACAGTAGGATAGCATGTCGGCAACTATATAGTGTGGGCCTGTGGGGCTATCGCACTCGAGCCAAAGCCCAACAGGCCTTCACTTCAAAAAGATAAGAGAGAATAAAATACGCAAGTACTGTTGTTCACACGTGCATCACTGCACGATCCTACTTTAACAGATCAGACTGTGGTATTCATTTCCATCTGATCTTTTCTAAAGATAGAAACGGATTTAAGATTAGGTCACTACTATAACATATGGTTTGGTTTTGGTCAAACGACCTTGACCAACCTTCCTTGGGACAACTTATTGAGGCTCAAAACATCGCCATTCGCATCATCAAGCAATTGTAATGGTAAACTCCTGAATATTGATGATCAAAATCAAAGAAGAAACACCAATGGGGAGAGAGTCGCGTCGCATGGTTCATCTCGACCGACTACGTTACACACCGTGACCACCAACACTCTACAGATCCATCTCCAACACCAACTTGGCATGGCAACCCCACCCATTTTCCCTTTCCCATCTTAGTACTAAAACACCTTAACCATAACTTCAATCACACCCTCAACGTGGTCCCCACCCGTTTCCCCTTGCCCATCTTAGTACTAAAACACCTTAACCATAACTTCAATCACACCCTCAACGTGGTCCCCACCTCTAACATTGACTCTTGAGTCTTGACAACTCCCCATATTAAACTCACCAAATTTTTTTTTTCAATAAAATCAATTTATTCGGCTAAGACTGATCCACGTGTCTCTCAACTATTGGTCGGTCTCCAGATCTCCATGGTCCCACTAGATAGACCCATACATGGACAAAACTGTTAACAACAGCTAGCCAAGTAAACACAAAGACGCAGAGAGGAACTGTATTCTCGTGATAGTGTTGTAATAATAATAGAGGGACGAGTTGGAGGAGACTCTCTTACTCTTTTTTTTAAAACTAAACTGTGACTCACTGAGTTGAATTAAAAATGGCATCCAAGCTCTGTGACTCCTGCAAATCCGCCACGGCCACTCTGTTCTGCCGGGCGGACTCCGCTTTTCTATGTGTCAACTGCGACACCAAAATCCACGCGGCCAACAAGCTCGCGTCTCGCCACGCGCGAGTCTGGGTGTGCGAGGTCTGTGAGCAGGCACCGGCGTACGTCACATGCAAGGCTGACGCCGCTGCTCTCTGTGTCACGTGCGACCGCGACATACACTCGGCTAATCCCCTGGCTCGTCGCCACGAGCGTGTACCAGTCACTCCCTTCTACGACTCCGTGAACTCCGCCGTCAAACATAACGGCGTCGTCAACTTCTTGGACGACGAGCGTTACTTTGACGACGTGGAGGGAGGCGATGTCAGCAGGGAGGAGGCTGAAGCTGCTTCGTGGTTGTTGCCAAACCCGAAGGTGGTTGAGGATGCCCCTGAAATGAACACTGGCCAGTACGTGCTCTCGGATATGGATCCGTATCTGGATCTGGATCTGGATTATGGGCCCGTGGATCCGAAACTTGAGGCCCAAGAACAGAACAGTTCAGGTACTGATGGAGTTGTCCCTGTACAAAGCAAAAACGTTCAGGCTCCTTTGGTTAACGACCACTGCTTTGACCTGGATTTTTCCGGCTCCAAATCTTTTGGCTACGGATACAACACTCAGTGTCTCAGTCACAGTGTAAGCTTTTGCTTCTTTTTTTTTTTTTAATTTTATTAATAATTTGACATGTTTATTTAAAAAAAAAACAAAGAAATGAGAAGTGACGGTGATGGTGTGATGTGGGTTTGGGATGCAGGTATCGTCGTCATCACTGGACGTTGGAGTGGTGCCAGATGGCAGTGCGATGACGGACATATCGAATCCGTACAGCAGAGGAACGGAGTCAACAAATCAGACGGTTCAGCTTTCATCAGCGGACAGGGAGGCACGTGTGTTGAGGTACAGAGAGAAGAGAAAGAACCGGAAGTTCGAGAAGACGATAAGGTACGCATCAAGAAAGGCGTACGCGGAGATGAGGCCAAGAATCAAAGGAAGGTTCGCGAAGCGTACGGACATGAAAGTCGAAGTTGATCGCAGTAGCAACAGTAGTAGTATCTACGGATTCGGCGTCGTTCCGTCCTACTAATTTCATGTAATTTTTATTTTTTGTTTTATTTTATGTATATAAAGTAGGTGAGGTGTTTGACAGATGGAGTGTGGGACCATCGATTTGGCAGAAGTTTTTAATGTTGTAATTGTAATGAACTTTTAATGTATGTATTGGGCTAAGAAAAGACTCTTCTCTTTTTGCTTTAACAATATTTGAATAGCTTTGGTGATTCATTTCTCTAGTTATGTATCAGAATCTGAGAGCTAATTGGTGAAGCTAATACGGTTAATTATATATTAAATTTATAAGTAAAGGTGATTTGACTATTGGTAAGTATTTGGTACCAAATTAGGTAAGAGTTTTATTGGAAGTTTTCTGCCGAGTTTTCTAGAATTTTAGGACAGGATGAAATTTCATTTACAAATATGGAAAGGGAGTTGATAATTGATCCTCTTAAAAATAAATGAAAAACAAATAAGACGACAAATTGAAGTCAACATGATTACAGTAGTGAGTGAAAGGCTGCACTGCAAAACTTGAAAATTGTTCAAGAAATGCATACCAGTCCATCCAAAGACACTCGTTTACAGTTTGATACAAAATCAATAGCTCAATCTTTTTTTTTTTTTTTTTTATTAGGAGGTTCGTCCAGATTAGTTTAAGCGCATCTCAATTAGTTCTCTTTCTCAAATAAGACTTTCGAAACAGGATAGGTCCTACGGTCTGTGATCAACAATATTAGTTATCGTTCTTATGATTCGAACCTGAGACAATAAAATAAGTAAACCCTTTAGCTCTAAGCCTTTATCACTCGACCAGTCCATTATTGTTTAAAGAGCAATCATGTTATAAAAATAGAATAACAGATGAGCACTAGAAAAAATTGGTAAGGCATAAGAGTTTCAGGCCACAAAATAAAATTTGGACTCCTCCACTTTTACAAATGGTAACAATTTATTCATACGGTTAAGAGTTCAAGATCATAAATAGCTTTGGCATAGTGTAAACGAATAATACTACAACAAACAAATGTATTTAAATGTAATTGGATCATTTAAAATTAGAGATAAATTAAATAATTAAAGTAGTTGATGTGTCAAACATATAAAATAACTACATTAGTTTATAATAATGAATTTGCATAACTAATATTATTTTTGTGAAACTTTTAAATTGTGTCCTTTTCCTTTTGAACTTTTGTGAGTAGGCATTTGGTTACTTAAAATAATCGTTGCATCCAAGAACTTTAGGTAGTGTTTAATTTCATTGTATAAAATTATTCCAAGCCTTGTCAAGCAAGGCAAAGGCCAAGGCTTCTAGAGATTCTTGGTAGCCAAGTAGGTTTAGTCAATTAAATAAACTAAAGGAAGCCACGAGTAACTATATACTATTAATGAATGCCAATTTTTCCGGCAATTGCAATTAAATAAACTGAAAAGAGTCTCCATTCGTTAGTATATAAGTTCATGCCATTCCCAACACTTCACATTCCATAGAGGCAGCTCCTCTCCCCCCCTCCTCTCTCTCTGTCTCTCTCTGAACGTGTGTATGTTTTTTTTTTTTCACACGTGTGTGTGTTCTTCTAAAATGTAGATTTGATAATAGAAAAAAAATAGCTTAAAAGAGAAAGCACAATGATGAGAGTATTTATGTTCGCTCGTCGTTCGTAATGGCAGAATTGCCTTGACGAGACAATATTGTTTCATACTCTGAGTGCTACTCACTCTTCCTTTACATGGTTTGTGTATGTTTCTTCATGCTTACATGCAGGTTTCTAGTTATGATCTTTGTTCTTAGCTTTGAGAAAGACGCATAAAATGGTAAGGCCATCAAGCTTCAAGTCAGGTAACCAAACAATTTTCACAATGATTTTTTATTATTTTGAAATTATGGTCTCATAGCTTAACACCATGGATCCTTGTTCATCTAAAAGTCATAGCTTTCAATATTATTGGTAGATATAATAATATTTTGACGTTGACTTGATGCCAAAAATCAAGTAAGCTACGGGGTTACCTTTGCTTTACATTTTAAAGATAAAGCCAATTGCACAGAAAGACATCTCAAACATCACATCAATGGTGATGCCCAAGTTTTAAACAGTTAATCAAACCTCAAAGAAGAAAAGCCTAATTGCAAATCATAAGCAACAAGACAAAGAAAAAGAAGCTTCAACTACATTTACAACATAGGAAATTAAAACTTCACTCTTAAAGACTCTTTAATTACACATTCATACATCCACATTTCTAGCTACATTCATGAACCAAAAACAGATGCTAAACTGAGGTACATCTATTTTAGAGAGACCGATAATATGTAATACACATCACCAGCCCGGTAAGTTTGTTTGCGTTACTAAACTTACACGGCACGAGAAACTATAGTTTTTCTATAACCAACTGTAGACTACCAAGTTTTTATTGCACCCAGGTAGAGAAACAAAGTCCAGCAGTAGCTGGGAAACGAAGTTTATGCAGAGCTGCCAAGAGATGAACCACCTTGATTGGCCAAGAAGCGAACAACAACACAAGTAATATTATCCGCGCTGCCCCTCTGATATGCCTCCAGCATCAACCTCTTTGCCGCCTCCTCTGGATCCTGGATTGGTTTAATCATTTCAACCGCTTCCTGAGAAAACCATAGAGCAGAAGATCAAAGTTAGAAGCAAGAAATATATCTATCATTTAAATTGTCTTGAAAGTCAAATGAATTGTGTACTACTGTTTCACAATAAAAGCATATAGTCCTAAAAACAAGTTCAAAGACAAGGCATGTCAATTTGAATCAAACTAGTTGAGAAAACAAACTCTACCAAATTAAGGGTCATCAAAGAGGGAAAATTAGACCATATTAAAAAGAAAAAGAATTATTGCAAACCTCATTTGTGACAACATCCCACAGTCCATCGCTAGCAAGGATAAGAAACTCAAGAGAACTGTCAATCTTTTCCTCCTGCAATTTTCAGAGATGTCAGTAGCTAAATATGTGCAAACAAAACATAGGAGGAGACAGATAAAGAAAAAAATGAGAGCAGTCTAAAAGCAAAGAGACATTTCAAACACAAAACCAGGTCTAAAATAGGGCTTAAATATCATGACTTAAGCACATTTTTTTTGGGTCAGATTGTAAGATTATTCTTCACATAAGGGATCTAGAAACCAAAGATACTCCGGCAATGTTCAAATTAATTTTCTGCATTTCAGGATTCTGTCTAGAGTCTTCAACAACTTCCCCATCCTTGAAGAACGTAAGGTATAAAATCCATGGACATTAAAAGTAACAATGACAGTTTTATACATTCAGGAAGTATTAATTTAAATGCTTATTTAATAAATAGTCAAAAACTTGACCAGTTCCATCTTCTCGTTCAAATATCAGCTAATTAGGAATCTGACCTGAATTTCAGGATCAGCAACAACATACTGCTTCAAAAGCCTATCACCAAATGCACGAGAAACTGCAAGAACACCTCCCACTCTCCAAGTTCCTGTTCACAAAATTTCAGTCATAAATACCCAAATTTTATGTCCTTAGCGGTGGAGACGTGGAGAGGAGGGAAGTGGAGTCAGAAAACATAATGACTCTTAGTTAAATGTACTTACCAGCCCACATCACAAATCCACCTGCATCCTCAATCCGTTGCCGTTCATCAGATTGGTCTGGCTTGTGATCTCGAGAAACAGCAATAGCTGCGGAAAATCGCAATGTTTGTGGAAGTAAATTATGCAGTAATTGAACACTGTAGCAAAATGACTATCAAAAAATTCTTCACCAAAATTATGAAACAGCACAAAGTCTTTGACTTTATTGTTGTTATGATTAGATAAACAACCGTAAAGTAGCCAAATAACTAATCAATTGCAACAAGATATTCACACTCGAATGACAAGAGACTAATCGCAATCAATAATGCACAGTGACTCACAAAGTATATATATATATATCAAACCCAGGGGAAGCTGTAGCTCATGGCTTGCATTTAGATTTCCCGAGGGAGAGGTGGGTCTGCACAAGTTTTGTAGGTTTGAGAAAGGTAGGTCTGGAAAGAAGATTATTTTTCCATATAAAAATTGAAATTATTAACTACTGAACTTACTCATCACATGATAATAAATCTACATATATAGACATGTTGCTGTGTGTATAAATAGGTATGCATTTACTTGCATGCATACATTAATCTACATGCATGGATACATATGATGCCTATAAGAAAAAAACATAATAAAGGCTAGCACATAGGACACACAACTTATTTCAAAGCATTACACAATGAGAAAGATAGACCATCAAAACAACACTTAAAAACAAATCTGGAAGGAACTCTCACTTTGAAACCCAAGCTCATGATAGTGACATGATGAATCAGAACTATTTAAGCTTCTTCAGAAAAGCAAAAGGATCAACACAAATCAAAGTTTCAGTGTCTTACCATTACCACCTCTGCATATAACAGCTCTGGAATCTCCGACATTTGCAACGAGTAAACGATCACCAACAAGGATGGCTGTGGAAGCAGTTGATCCAGCATCCCTATTCTGATTATTTTCTGATTTCAGAAATTCTGAGTCCGTGTGGCTGTATGCATCAGCTGCAGGGATGGAGCAATTTTAGAAAAAAACAAGAAATCAGTTTGATGAATAACCAAGTAATGTCATATAAATACTTGAAGAGTAAGAAGTTACTAACCTATAGCTGATTTGGTATCAGAGATAAACTTTGGGTGCTGGATCAGATTACTGAAAAGGTTTTGCTTCACATACTCAGCAGCTCGTGCACCCCCATGACCTAAAACAACCATTTGATGCATTACAAATTTTCCAAAACCAGAATACTGAAAAACATGAAGGAAAAATAATGTGAGAAATATATACAAATAGCCATTATCACATGGCTTTCCACTTTTACAAGGCCATGGCAAGGAATGAGACACCGAGCAAGAAAAAATAATCCTAGAGTAGAAACCACCTTGGCATTGAATCTACAATTTACCAATATTGAATCCCTCATTCCAAGCCAAAAAAAGACTTTGAGGATGGCTTCAAGTACTGCAACTACACTGTAGCAAACACCCAATACAAGAATCTGCATAAAATCCCTTCGGCCAAACCTCTCCAATAGAAATTAAAACATCTAGGTGGAAAAAGATAACTGACCTTATCCACATTACAAAAGAAAAGACGAAACCAATAAGTTGCCAAAACTAGAAGTAGAAAATACTTGTATATAATTGCAATACGAAACTCAAAGATCAATATAATCTTCATCTCATGCTTTACACTTGATGTAAAATTGTTTCATAATTCTCAATTGTAAGGTCATATTACACTAGAAAAAGTAATTTTATCATGTTATGACACCAACACCTTCAATAGTACTACAAGTTAAAAAGGAGGGAGAGAGAGGGTACCATCAAAAACTCCAAAGAGACCAACTATCTCTCCTTCAACACCATCAATTCTTGTTTCATAAAAGTCTTCCATTGAAGACCTTTTCCCTGGAGAGCTTGCATATCCATAACTGAACTTTCCATTTTGACTGTAGCCATAAAAACACGCCACATTAAGGGATCAGACACATATTGTGCCCTATAACTCTCAGATAACATTTAAAAGAAATGACCAATATTTTGAGTTCCTTTACATATTTCATAGCAGTTTCAAGATAAACCAACTGAAGAACGCTCTAATTTTCTTCTTGAGCCAAGCTCAAACCTAGTAGTTTTTGACTGAATTGTATTTGCTTAATTGAAAGAAAACACAACCCTAGGTAAAGCAGAATTGCATCATGATAAACTATAAAGAAAATCTTACAGCTAATGTGATTATGGTACAGTCTCAAAAAGAAATTTGGCCTTCAAAATGAAAAGAAGGTTTCATGTTATACAAACAATTTTACATTACAATTTTATTTTCACTTATGGAAGTCCAGCAATCTGCAAGAGCCAAACATCACTAAGAAAAAGTTGGAATTTTATACAGTACTTTTGCAGGCACAGACAAAATGACCATTTATTATACTTGCTATAGTGAAAAATATGTAGGTAACTTTCAGGCAACCAATTTTCATGTGTAAGAAATCATGTCCAAAAATTTAATGAAAAATCTAAATTTCAAAGCCACATGTCCGACCATACACCAATACCATGTATGTCTTATCTAGAATGTTCAACACAATCGAAAAGGTCCAAAAAGAACTTGTCGGATATATAAAATCAGAAACACAAGCAGCTAAAAACTAATATTTTTTTAACACAGCATGAGATTTTCCTATTTAGAGCGTGACATACTAGTGTTCCACGACAAAATGGAATTAAGAAAAACCCAAGAAAACAGGGAACAAAGGGTGACTGTTAAACGCCCAATACGACAAAATGCAATTTGAACACGGGTTTCTCTCATGTCGAAAATCTACAAATTGCAAAAAGGAACAGCACAATGATGTAACAATGACAAGCGTCAGGCGTCAGCAAAATCGACAAAAGGAACAAAAAATCAAGAGACCATATGTCAAACCTTTCCAAATTCATGGAGCTTCAAATAGCAATAATTTGCAACCGACAGAATTCCCAAAACAAGTCAACAAATAAAATCCTGACAATTCCCGCAATGAACTTCCCCTTGTGCTATTTCCCTCAATTTTCATTATGTTTCAAATTTTTGCTCCTTAATCAAGAGCATAAGCTATAAAACCGAGACCTATTCCATGTTTAAGCTAAAACGTAAAGTATATTTTCATCCCTGAATTAAACAGGTGTCTGTAAAGGTATAATATACAGCATATAATTAGTAACAAGCAAGACATCAACATTCATAATTCACAATAAATGCATGAAATTTGACACACCATCACAGGTAATTAACATGCAAAGCCAAATCATACAATTTGCAGGACATTAATAATATATATATATATAATATTCAAAACAAATATAGCAAGTAATCAACAAATAAGCCAATCAAATCATTTTGTAGATCTAATCAAAGATCAGAAATAAACCTAAGGCCGCCGCCGGTAACCGGCGCATCATCAGCATGAACTTGAGCCTGGCTCGAAGACGACAAGACTGAGTTAAGATAGCCCATGTTTTCGGTTGCAATTTCAATTTGACCGCACTCTTTGACGAAAATTAAGAAAATAAATTAACAGTAAAATTAACGACAGTGTTTGTCTTAGTCTTTAAAGCTGATTGTATTTGTACATTCGTCAGATCATTTCAAGTTCAAACTGAACCTGCACGTTATCAAAATCAAAACAAAATTAAAACTCAATATAGCAAAAATTAAAACGAAATACACAGATCCTTTTATTTTAATCACATGTTAGAATATTTTTATATCCAAATTTAGTCAAATACATTCAGAAAAAAAAGCTAATTAAAGCAAAAAAAATTAAAAATAATGTGAATATAACAAAATAAAATTAGTAGTCAAATAATAGAGAGAGAGTACCTGAAGAAGAAAAAGATAAGAGAAAGGAAATGCCATAACAGTGAGAAAGAAGATTAGATTAGAGATAGAGAGACCTAAATAAAAAGGCGTTAAAAGAAAGAGAGAGAGAGAGAGAGAGAGAGAGAGAGATCAATTCTGTTTCATGTTGGTTTCAGTTTTGGTTTGTTGTGGGTGGAAGACGCAAGCACAACAAAAAATAAAATAAAAATAATTTAAAAAAAAAAAAGAAAAATGGGAATTGAGATTTTTGGTTTTGCCTTAAAGAAAAACAAAGTAGGTTAGTTGCTTCATGCTAAAAATGGGGGAGAGGTGGTAATACGCGTCGCTGTAGCGCAATTCAAGTTTACGATAGGACTGAGTCAATGCCAAAACAGCGAATCGTCTTTATCCGGTGGTTGTATCTGACACGTGGCGCACATGCAGGAGAGTTGTAGCTTCATTGGGTTTTATTGTGATGTACAAAGTCAATTTCTCCCTCCCTTTCATTAATGAGAGAAGCTGATCGTTAATCTGAATCTGATCAAAAGGAATCTAACAAAAACAAAATATTGACTTTAAAATAATTGATTTTTAAATAATTTAAATTAAGTAATCCTAATTTTTTGGGTTAATGGGTCAAGATTAAACAAGTGTTGACTGAGTAATTATGTATTTAAAGAAAATGGATTATAGTAATTACAATTTTATAAATATCATCTATTGATGAATCTAAATCAATCCAAATCAATTAGGCCAAAGATGAAAAAGAAGAATAATAAATATGAATCACCAATTGGGCAAATCATTGAGTGCACTCTTATCATTGTTACTTGTCTCCATACATGTAACTAAGAATGATTAAATTAATTGAACCGACTATTGAAGCTTCTTTTGCACCCTTTTCCCTCCCATCATGGGCAATGTAGTGTGTCAATAAGACATGCCATATGGCAATAAATGACTACTTAGGGTGATTCAATAGGATGATAACATGACTTCCACGTGGCACCCATATCATATCAACTTCAATTTATTACATTTGACTGGTGAAGACGTTAATGTTCCATCTATTAATTATCTACCAGCTTTCAAAATCAAGAATTTGAGAAAGACGATAATGTTATCTAAATATTTTGGTTTTGCTTTAAACTAAATCCCTGAGTTTTAGTTTAGTTGATTGTAGAAGTTCGATGTTTCACTTTTTTTTTTTTTTTTTTTTCCTTTTTACAATTGAGTATGTATACAGGTTCGTTGCCCAAGCCAGGGGAAATAATAAACTATTAAGCAAACTAGACAAAATGGGTTACAAAAGAATTTGTTAAGAGCATATTAATGACTTTACATGTAGCACATGGGCGCCAACAAAAGGCTTATAAACTGCCAGAGCTATGGTTTTTAACCAACTTGTGAAGCAGTCTTGATAGAGAAAGCCACAAAGTCTCCGGAAATTTGTGGCTTAAATGCGTTAGTAAAGCAGAAATGATGTCTATATTGAATTTATAAACCTCTGGCCTCAATGCCATGCGTGTGAACATTGCTGTCCACACCTCTGGAGCCAACTCTACCGAGCGCCAGAGAGATTGAAACCCATTAACCACCCTTGTGAGCATTGCCTGCCCCTGCAAGATATGAAAATACAGCATCTATAACATTTCTAAAAATTTTAGTACCTACTCTCTGAGTCTTCAACATAACCTCTGTTTAAATAAGGACACAAAGATAATAGGCAGTTGGACTGTAAAACAAATTAACAAAATGAAATTATACAAACCTCAGGCTGCGGAGTATTCCTTGCTTTAGTTTTCTCATCTAAAATGCAACCAAAAACTTCTACCTGCAAAAAAGTATCAGCTGCACTAAGAATATCCCGGAGCAGGAACACCCGTACCCTCTGACCCTTTTCAGATAAAATAAATAGTAAAAGATCTTCAGTGGCAGAAACAACAGCACGCATGTCAAATGATTTCCATTCCAACGGACTTGAAATATTATCTTCAGAATCGCCAGATGATTCAGATGCTTGTTCAGATATTGCAGATATCTGAAAGAAGATGGATTCATTTCAAATGTTATCTGAAATAGCTAACATGTTCTGGTTCAGTGTAAAGTGAACTGGTCTCCACATGATTAAAATTTTAAAAAGAAAAAAAAATAAAGAGGAAAGATGACCTACCAGACGCTCTAGTCGATTCCATCTAATCGACCCATTATTATGGATGAGAAGTTCCCGTAAAATTCTTCTCATATCAGGATTTGGGTCAGCCAAAAGCCTTCCAATGACAAAAGGGTATGCACTCTCAACAACATTAAAATCAGGATCTAGAACTTTAGCGGTGCCCTCTAGTGAACCAAGTGCTCTTATTACCAGTGCATAGTCAGGGGGAAGAGAGAAATTAAATTCGTACATTATATCATACAGTTGCTCCATTATTCCCTGAATTCCAAAGAAAAAAATTAGGGGCGTCATTATTGCAGAACCTTCACATTCACTTTTCAGTATTAAAGCATCAGTAAGATACTGATTGTAAATTTACTGGCAACCATAGTAAGGCTCAAGCTGAAAAACTCATTTGTTGGAGTAAAGATGCATCCAGATAGTATTTATCATAAAACTCAAGCCAGTGGGTGATCCCTTAAAAGATACACACCTTTCTCTAAACCATAAAGATAGAACAAAACTGTGCACAACATATGGATTGACATTACTAATTATTGAAGAAAATATATTTCCAGATTTCAATCAGCAATGTTAGAAACAAAAAGAATTTAAAACTTAGAAAAGAAAATGAAGTAAAACTCCAAGTGGCAGTACAGCTTTATCACATGCTTCTATCATTTATAATAAATACAGATTATTCCTGATCCTGCAGAGTGTAACAATAGAGATGGACCCTTTGATGTGCTTAAAACTCCTATGCTGATTTTTTTCATATAGAGAAAACTGGGGTGACCTGCACAACCCCTTTACAATTCAAAACAAAAAGGGACAGAAACTACAAGAACAAACCTGAAAATCTTTAGATTGCCGAGTTCCACCACCAAAAGATGCATGCAATGCATCTGAAACAGATTGTATATCAACCCCTTCAGGAATAAATCCCAAAGAAAGAAAGTCATTTGCCAAACCCAGGGAGTCACGATTAACAAAGTGCACCAGCTGAAAGAGACAGAATCAACACATACATGATCTCAGGCAATGAATAGCACAGCACAACATCCAGCATCATCATATAGAGAAGAAAACATTTCAATAATGAGAACTACTGACAATACTGCAGACCTCCAATTTTAATGGCATAGAACTTGAAAAGAAAACCAAGACAAAAGTAAAACAATAACATTGTCCACATTTCTAAAGGAATTAGATACTGGAAAAGGGTGACATCATACATTTAGGATCCATTCAATGCATTTATATCATATCATGTCATAGAAAGTGCACTATATTTGCATATTACAATAAGATATCTTGAAAATGAAAAAAAAAAAAAAATTAAATACCCAACAAAAATTCATTTGACAGAACTTTCATGGTAAGTTCTCATTCAAACATGCCTTACCACTTGAATAAGCCCCACTCGATAATGACGAGGAATATCACCCATCATTCCAAAGTCAAAATAGGCAATAGATCCATCATCAGTGGCAACAAGATTTCCTGGATGAGGATCAGCATGGAAAAATCCTACCTCAAGCAACTGTCTCAAAGAGCAGTATAATCCCTATGAAACCAAATAAAAGAGGATATTAAATTCAGGTTATGTCACATGTACTTGAGTTGAGACCATGCACAATATTAAACTCACCGAAAGTATTTAAAGTGCAATACCAAGAGAAAATACACACACACATGAATTCAAGTAACAGCTAATGAGGAGAGCCTATTATGTTTTACCTGGTCGATTAGTTTCCTCCTGTTTAAAGAGGCCCTCCTCAGGCCACTCTCATCTGTAAGCTTAATTCCATCTATCCATTCCATTGTAAGAACAGCTTTCCGTGTAAGGTCCCAGTATATCTTTGGTACTTTAACACAGTTCGCTTTCTTGGATTTAAAAGCATTTGGACCAGAAGCTTTTCTATCTCTCTTTAGTTCATTACCTGTCAACCATAAAGAGCAATCTTAAAAACCTTACCTCCTACACTTTAAGGAGAGTGTATGGAAACAATAACTTCAACAGTTTCAGTTTCCAATTAACATACACATGCAAAGAGGATAGGGCGTATCACCCAGAAAAATGAAAGTAGGCCAAAAAAAAGTGTCAATCACCGAGAACCCATCCAAAACAATGATTTCTGAGAAAACCAGCAGGCCAACACTTGATATAAACTTTAAAAAGGGAAAACTGTTTTTTGGTTCACAAAATGGCATACATCGTCCAGTAATACAATCCTACGTGCCATATTTATCTTGGCAACTTTTTTCCTTTACCATAAAAATTATATATAAAATAAAAGGGAAGCAGAATTTATCCTCCTCAAATACAATACAAGATAAGCTGCTTTCAAGATATCTATCAGCTTTCTGAACATGGCATACAGATGAAAATGTTTTGAGATGGGCTGACCAAGAGATGCTTAGTCAATTAAGAAGCCT
>WYDK02118167.1:6173000-6184621 GCA_009867345.2 Toxicodendron radicans
ATGCAGCAACTACCACAGGTGGAAGAGCTTACATGGGTAGCAGCCATAAAGAGAAGCAAAACGTTCAGCATTTTTCCCCTCTCGTATGTAATCAATTTCATCAAACATGTGCCTTACCTGTGCATTCAAGAGAGACCTGAAGATGTCCATAAGGATGCACGTCTCATTAAAGAAAATGTAATGGAAAAGGTGCTAGAGAAACCAATATGAAAAAGTACAGTTATAGATCATATGACCCAATATTTCTCTAGATAGCTATGACCTTATTTAGTTCTAAGTTTCTAATAGAGAAACACGGGACACATGAACTATCCAATAATAAAGACGATGTCAGATCTGTAGACCCTAGTCTAGGTCACTAATAATCCATTCTAATCCATGTAATGTAATCAAATTTATTTCGGCATTCGATCTCTTATAATTAAACCAGTTTTCCCAGCCATTTTTCTGCATACTTTAAAATATTACTTTTCCCTGCCTATTCTGGGAAACCATTAGGAAACCAGTACACAGCAAATTTACCTAATTCTTTTTTGATATATGGTAGTTTAGCATCATTTAAATTAGTTATTGAAACTTAATTATTACTGAGAAATACTTCCAATGCAATTACCATTACCCAACACAAGTATAAAACTTGTGATTTATTTCTTCAGCTCTTCAAGCAATACCAACATGGGTACTATGTTTTGCAAAGGTGTTTAATGTTTCGGAAGTGACATTGCAGAGTGGTCTAATGGCATTTGGCCAGAAACACTTGACATTCCATCTATTAAGCCACAATCAAGTCATCCACAATAAGAACCTCAAACTACTGCTTCTTATCTAACAAATTCCTTCAGAATATTTGAAGCATATGTTGCCTCCATAACTTTTCGTATCTAATGCATGATTTTTACAGTGATAGACTTCTTAACATATTTGACAAATGTAGAAATTAACAAATGACAACAGAAATCATTATAACATACACAAACGTTTATGCACTAGAGGTACCAATACTCACCATCTCATTCACTGCAACTAACAGATCTTTACGGGCCTTAGCAAATCGCTTTAATTGACCCCCAATCATATTAAATAACAGAGCATCATGGGTCAATGAAAGCAACATACCAGGCCTCTGTACTTTAACAGCTACCAGTTCTCCAGAATGCAAGTGAGCTGCAAGACTTGAAGTGACAAAAGGATACATTTACCTTGAGTTCACCAAAGATTCTACTGTGCAAATCAATGCATAACAGAGAGAAATATAACAATACAAACAGATTGAAGGTATATAACCTTCCTATCAAAAGACTCTCGAACCTTTATACACCTGTCCCAAAGATGCTGCTGCTATAGGCTCTGGGCTAATATCAGCAAAAAATTTTGAAACTTCAACACCCAACTGAGTTTCAATAGATTTGATTGCAACATCAGTAGGAAATGGGGGTATTTTGTCCTGGCGAGTAAAGAAAAGTTTTTGACTATAAGAATAACAGAAACAAGGAAATTGCAAAAGAATCATGTCATGTAAGAATAAAAAGTTTGATGATATAATGAACTAGTAAAGAAGCTCATTAGAAAGCTACCAAACCTGTAACTTAGCAAGCTCTTGGCAATATACGGTTGGCAATATATCTGGTCTTGTGCTAAGAGCCTGCCCAAGCTGCAAATTTTATATAAGATTAGATCAAACTTCTGCATTTTCTTCCAATAGAAGTTTGAGAACAAACCAATGCATTAACAGATTCTATCCAGGTAAAACATTTGTCCTCACTCCATTCCGCGGCCATCAGACATGGGAGAATTGATGTTAAGAAACAAAAATAAGAAAATACAGAAGCTTACATATCTGAGTTGAGTTTATTGGAGGAAGGACAAATGTTCCAAGTCAAGTGTGGCATAGGAGTTAAAAGAAAAAATTCAACATGAATAGAAAACAATTACTCTGGTCAGAACTATCAGCATATATATTGTACAAGAAAAAAGAAACTTGCCTTGATATAAAAAGGCCCCAAGCGGATTAGGGTTTCACGAAACTGCAATGAATTGCACAAATTACAGTAAATTTCAGAGTTTAAGGTTCTGTTTTTCCGCATTCAAATTGGAAATTTCACATATCATAGCTAGTAATCTTACTGCCTCAACCATCCTAAGATTGTACACAGAAATTGAAACATACAGTTTATCAAACCAGTATTAGTTTTCAGAACAAAAACTATAAGCAATTACCATGACAGCACGCTTATTTATGTCATGAACAAAGAATTGCCAAATGGTCAACTTCAAAACATGGAATGAGATGATTGCTGCTCTATACAAAGCCAAGAATGGACCAAAACGATAAGCAATGGAAGCTTTTTTGGAGCTGTAAGCTCCAAGAGCAACCCCAAATTTACTTTCCAGTGATTCCTTTCTCCACCTTGCATAGTCTGCCGACGGCCTTTCACCATGAATACTGGTCGTAGAAAATCTGCACAAAGCTAAATAAGCTTAATCACACAATCATGTAACTAAATTCTACATAGTTACACCTATAGAAGATGCCACAGACTTACAATTTTTTTTGCCAACAGTATGATGGAAGCCAAAAATCCTCTCTTGCAAATCCAATGTATTTCAGATCTTCCAACGCTAAACATTTCTGTAAATCATAGTTAAAGGTGCTACAACGAGGTAAAGCTGCACGAAGAATCAATTGGTAAAGATAAAACCTACAAGTCTCCACACGAATATCAAAACCAATACATCTCCATAATGCACAACGATATACATGACTGAATTTGGTAATTACTATTTCAATCAATTCCAAGCAGAAGGTACATTAAATCTCTCGGCAATGCAGTTACTACAAAGCTAAGTGAGTTCATAAATAAAACGAAAATCAAAATAAAGAAGAAGCAGTAAAAGCAAAGCTAATATATCAGTGAACTCAACTCAGCCCACTCATCATTTTGAATCCTGATAAAAAAAAAGTATGAAAATGATTAAACGTTTAGCGTTTCTTTATTTATAATTTCGTATCAGACTCTCAGTCATGCCTTAGACAACTGAAAATAGAAATGTAATCTACGGTTCCTCTAATTTAACAATACTTTCTCTGCTATCAAATGAAAGGCAAAAGGTGATAAACATAATAATGATAATTTAGAAGAGACTTGAAGAAAGAGTGAAAATGAGGAGCATTACTAGTGGAAGGCAATATGAAGTGGCGACGACGGTTGAGCCTCGCAAAGACATTCCTCATTGGCTAAATTGTAATTTTCATGAAACGAAATGTGCGGAGGAGTTGAGTTCAAGCACCATCGGAAATATCCAGTGCGCAGAAATTGTTTGTGAAAATGCGCCAGTGGTAAAAGTCGGTTGCGCAGTATGAAGCGGTAAAGGACGAGTACTGAGAGAGAGAGTACGGTTGTGCTTGAGAATTAATAGTATAATGACACGTATTGCTAGATGGCGCCTCCAGCGAACACCAAGCTACTGCCTGGCTCAGTCAGGTTTAGAATTCGGGGAATCAGCAGTTCAGCACTCCGCTAGTTTTACACTTTTACTATAATTATCTTTTAACGCTTTTGTACTGTCAGTATGTTGTCAAATATACGTGAGAGCAAGTGATAAATATAATTTATATTTGAATTTTTTAGACCCGACCCAACCAATTAGAGGAACCTAACCGCCCGTCTAAACTCTAAAATGGGTAACTTCAGCTTCCTTGGTTGGTAGAGTGAATTTCAAATCTCGGGCCTTTTAAGGTAGGGCGTAATGTGCATTGTCCTATTCGGCCCTTTGTTCTCGTTCTAGAATTTCTATTTTAAGCTTTCACTCTACAAATGGCGAATGAGCAACAACAGGTTTTGCGGCCATGGTTCCTCGACTTGGTGCCATACATGGTGGTTTTATTAATTGCCGCTCATGTCCTCGCTTTGGTAATCTCGATAATCACTCCACTTTAATTAGCAATTAACTTCTTAAGATTTCATCCAAATATAATATTGATCTGTTTTTTTTTCTCTTTGGTATTTACATGATTTAGGTTTACTGGATTTACAGATTAGCTACTGATAGACAGCCTCAGCGACGAAAGGCACACTAAAACTACACTTCAATATAGAGAAAGGTTTGTTTTAACCTTTAATAATTGCGTTTTTGTTATTGTTTCCGTACTAAATTCAAGCTGTTTAAGCTTGAATATTGATTGATTTTGCTTCATGTTTGGTTTGCTTATAAGCTTGGATGTGGATAGTGAGCTTTGTTTAAAATGGTGATCGTGTTGATTTGTATACTGATTGCCATTTTGGTTAAGTTATCGTGTTGATTTGTAACAGAACTTAGAAGCTGAAATTTCCATTGGATATACACCATCATCTTCTAATGCTATTATGCTTATTGATATTACTTTCCAAGAATTGAAATTATTTTAATTCCAAGGTATTTTTCATACTTCTGAGTACTATGGTTGGCCTAAGAAGCCTGATGAGTTGGTGCTGTTTCAGTTACTTTTACCACCTAATCAAGCTCTTATGTTGCATGATCGGATATTGAATTAGTGATATTTTTCTTAACATGTTTGGTAGAGGTAGCAATTCAGTCTCTCTTATTTTCATTTTCATGATAACTTAATGCATGTGAACATTATTTACTTAGATAAAAATTTTGAAAATCAAAGTTTTGAATTTATCAAGACTTTAACATGGACATGATAATATGTTAACATAAGATGCATGACAAACTGTTGGTCTGTGTTACTTTGAATAAGTATTTGGGATTACTTATTTGAATAATTAAGAAGAAAGTCTACTCCGTATCTCTGGATAAAACATTATGAAATGATTTGTTTCAAGCTTGCAGAAGCCGTTTTCCAATGAAACCTACAACCACATTGGTTTTGATTCTTAGTTCTGATACAGAATTATCGGTTCTTAATTTAGTTGACTTTTTATAAAAAAAATTATAACAATGAACGGGGCTCTGTTTCTCTTTGTCTGGATTCCTGTATGGATTTATCTGCTTATTTAGTCAAATTGAGTTCATTGTCTATAAAGAATATGAGAGTTGGAATATTAGTCTCAATTACGTTATGATTCCAACTCTCAATTAAGTTATGCATTCTGTGGATTTTGATATGGTCACGTCTCTCTTATTTCCGTCAAGGTCCGATTTACAATTACTGTTTATTTAATCAAACTAAGTCCATTATCTATAAAGACTGCCAAAAACTGGATACTCTTCTCAATAAAGTTATATTTATTCATGACTTTGCTGGAATACTTATTGGAATTGTACGAAGAAGAAAGCTCCCTCCGTAACTCTTGATAAAATGTTATGAAATGATTTGTCTAAAGCTTGAAGAAGCTACTTTTCCAATGAAACCTAGAATCACGATAGCTATTAAACTTTAGTTGTGATACATAATTATTGTTCCTAAATTTCATTGATTTTTTCCCCTCTTGTTCGTATAACCATGGATGGGACCGTGTCTCTCTTCTCCCTTTATTCTCATCAAGGACAGATTTATAATTACTGTGTATCTAATCAAATCAAGTCAACTATCTATAAAGAATACCAGAAACTGGAATTCTAGTCTCAATTAAGTTATGTATTCTGTGAACATTGATGTGGTGTAAAGTTTGGATATGTGCCCTCCCTCCTCCCTTTTTGACAATTACCGTCTCTTGGAGTTGGTACAAAGAATATTGACCTCATTACCATGTTTTCATGCAAAAATTAGATTCTTCAGCTACTTTAATCTTCAACTGATTGGAACCAACCATATTTTTACATTATGTTTACAGGAAGTTCTTTCATCCAATGCTGAATATGATTCTATGTAGAGAGGGTTTTTACAACACTGTAACAGGCTGCAAATCTCTTATGTGGAGCTAAGTTTTTTATTTTTTGTATCAGATGTGCTACTTATTCCTTGTCTATACATTGTTTCTCTGGAGGATCTTGATTTGTTTTCATGTATACTCACTTGAATTGTTCACTTATCATTGCTGTTATACATAAAAACAGTTTCAAATGTGTTGTCATTAGTATTGATGTTCTTGCAATCAGTGGAATGGTCCAAGTGTTATCTTTGGATCATTCTGTTTTTTTTCCAAGACATGCATGCACTTGTGCACATGTATAACTTTTTGTAGGTATATATAGCAATCACAGGATTTAATGGGACTAGGTTTGGAGATCTTATGAATTTAGCTGGTTTACTTGATTTTCAAGTTTAAAGTAATTATCAGAGATAATTGTAAATATTTTTTCTACTTGTGCACTGAAATTGTTTTTAATCTGTGAACATGCATAGTGTTGTAAACATGATGAGCAACTCCTAGTGAAGTAGAGCTGACATTGAGTTAGAATGAATTTTTATTTTTCGAAAAGGTTCACAACTGAAGATGTCTGCAATATGCCAGAATTGTAGTACTTATTGGTTAGTTTCAAAACGATTTACTAGGTGGTATATGATTTATGATAGGTGAAACAGTAGGACAAAAATCTAGTTTACAAGCTAAGCGCCTGGGTGACCTTTTGAGTCTCATCAATATTCCGCACTGTTCCATAAAAAAGTAGACAAAATCCTGCTATTCTACTATAGTCCTTAGCTCTCAGTTTTACCAAGAAGATTACTTCAAATAGAATTTTCACAAGCAAGGGGCATACCTCTCTAGTCTCTACAGTGGTTCATACCTGGTAGGGCAGGTAGGGGTTGACCAAAGATCAACTGAATTTGAAGCGCTTGGCCTCTCACTGGTCACTACCTTCTACTATGGGCATAGAATACATCTACACTTTGGATGGTTCTTGATTTTTCAAATATGGGTAAGTGAGGCTTTAATTATTTGATAGCATATAGATATACGATATTATGCAGACAGCTATTATATTATGTCAAAATCTACTGGTTACCTATATTTAGTAGAATTAGTTTAGTAACCATTTTTGTTGACATGCAAATTATGTATGAATTGTAAGTTAAGCTGTAGTAACCAAAATAGTAAGTGAAGTTTGCGTGAAGACAGATCAGCTTCAGGATAAATTTTGCTTCTCTTTTTGTGTAGATGGTTATAGTAAACAAGATCCCTCTCCCCGGTATGTTGAATGCTGGAATTTTAATTTCTGGAGGATAACGTATCACTGTATTATTAGGGGATGGCAGATTAGGTAAATATTATATCTTGATAGGATTACTTTTGAGATATTGGACGGTAGAAAATAGAAAAAGATTATAGAAAAAATATTAAAAAAAAATTGTGAATTTGTCTGTTATGAACCATCGGTTAGTGTTGGTGGGTATTTCCTGATTCCTAACTTTTGTGTCTTAAGTTTTTTCTTTTGTTTTATCTACAAATCATGTTAATTACACTCTAATTAATTAATCAAAGAGACAAGAACGAAGCCATCATATCTTAGGTCATCAAGGCGATAATTAATTGTGAAGATGCCAACAAACTTATGGTCATTGATCTCTAATTTTGAACATATATGGGTGAAATATTCTTATAAAATATTCCTTAAATAAATTGTATTAAAGAACTTAATTTATTGAGTGCGCTCGTGGAGACATTTAATAAGAGTTTATAGTTATACTACATAGCCGTTGTTGTGAGTTGGTATTGACGTATACAGCTGACACTGCCATATGATGTCGTTTAATACTGCCACGTGTCGTATAATAGCCCTACTGTGACATGTGTGATTAAACTGTGAGTTACCCGATTCGTTCATTAGCATCATTAATGTCTTTACTGCCTTAATTACTCTTCCCACGTGTCGTTATCTTAATCGTCAACATCGATGAAGTCAACAACAACAACAACAAAAACAAAAGCAAAAGCATGTTGTGAAACTGTCATCCCACCCCACTCCAACTTGGTTTAGTCTAAACCGACTTTAAAATTCGCCCAACTCCATCACCGTGAATTACTTAATTGCCCTACCTTTTTTCCGCTCGTGCCCTAAGATTAAAAAAAATATTAAGAAAAAAAATAATTCTTTATAGTTCAGGACTGAGTGAGGTGGGCCCATGCAACTCACTAACACAGCATCATTAAGGATTGCCACGCTGTTTTAAAGCATGAGATTATAGAATAATAAACCTTCATTAGGTTCCTTTATGCCGAAAGAGAAGAAAAAAAATTAAATTATTTTCACTATCTTGATTCATTATTTCATGATTGTAAGATGACTGTATGTTTTACCATTGACAAATATAAAAGAAAACAATCAAAATCCCATCCTCAAAATATGCACCAGTGGCCCATTTTTTTTTTTAATTATTATATATATTTTTAATTTTACTAAAAAAAAATTTGGTTTTTAAAATTTTTTTGAATGATTTTTAAAACATATTTAAAAAATCATTATCCTCTAGTTGATCTGTACCTCAATTATAGATTCAGTAATATTATTATTATTTGTTATAAGTTGTTTAAGTATATTATTAGCTGTTAAGAACAGAGATATGATATTAAAGGGGCTCTATCGTAGTTTCCTCGAAATTGAGGGGCACCTTAATCACCTAACCTTCTTCTCATATTATAATATCTCTCATATTCATTCATGTAATGTCGTAGTCTCTGTCAAACAACACTCTCCTCACTCTGAAACGGAGAGTCGTACAGATGGAGAAATAGCTTTTACGGAGAAAACGAAAAAGAAAGAAAAGGAAGAGTAGATTTAAAGAGAAACAATAGAAGAGTTTCTGTCACGAAAGAATCACCATGTGCTCTACAAAGCAAAAGCACCGGATATCAACCACCGAACACGCGGCCAAATGTTCATCCAACTGGACTCCCGATTGGATTGCCGAGACAATCGCCGGCGGATCCCTTCGGCACGTCGACCTCCACACCGGAGTTAACGGCTGGGCTTCACCGCCTGGGGAAATCTTCTCCCTCCGCTCCAAAAATTACTTCACCAAACGACAAAAATCACCTGCCGGTGATTATCTACTCTCTCCTGTCGGCATGGACTGGCTCAGGTCCAGTACCAGACTCGATAACGTTCTCGCCCGGTCCGACAACCGTGTATCTCACGCGCTCAGAAAAGCGCAATCTCTGGGTAAGTCATTGAAGAGCTTCATTTTCGCTGTCAATCTTCAAGTTCCAGGCAAGGACCAACACAGCGCTGTATTTTATTTCGCCACCGAGGATCCTATCCCCTCCGGTTCGTTACTTCACCGGTTTATTAACGGAGACGACGCGTTTAGGAACCAGCGGTTTAAGATCGTAAACAGAATCGTGAAAGGGCCGTGGATCGTGAAAAAGGCGGTGGGAAACTACAGCGCATGTTTGTTAGGGAAAGCTCTGACATGTAATTACCATAGAGGACACAACTATTTGGAGATTGACGTGGATATCGCCAGCTCGACGATCGCCAGTGCGATTTTGCACCTAGCATTGGGTTACGTTACGAGCGTTACGATAGACATGGGGTTTCTGGTGGAGGCGCAAGCAGAGGATGAGTTGCCAGAGAGATTAGTTGGTGCAGTTAGGGTTTGCCAGATGGAAATGTCTTCGGCATTTGTAGTTGACGCGCCACATGCTGTAACAAATGCGCGTGGGTTGGGTCCAGCGAAGGTTAATCACCATAAATCCGGTGAATTCGACGATGACGATGGCGAAAAAAAGGATGAAAAATGTTGACATTTTTCTTTTCTTCTTTTTTTAAATAATTTTCTTGGGAAAATTTCTATTTTACGTTTATTTTCGGATTTTAATGTGATTCAGGCTCCCCTTTTTTACGGGGATGGATGGTTGTAGATAATAAAATGTTAACCAAGTAACAACAAATAACAATCAGCAATGATAAAAAATTTCTTAAGGAAACATTAAATTCAGAAATGTCTGTTCTTCTGTTCTTTGTTATCATGTTGGGTTGCGTAAATGTTTATTGATGCGAGCATGAGGAAGGGGAAGAGCCGAAAGAGAAGGGAATGTGCTGTTTACTTTTATACTTTTTATTTTTGTTTTGTTGTTGGGGAGGGGACTGACTGACAACTGTTTAGATTTTGGTGGTGGGATCAGGAGTAAAAGTATGATTCCTTTGATTCCATGATGGTGAGGCTATATTATGGTAAAATGCTGAAGAATCAAAGTTGAGAGGTGTAATTGTTGGAGAATTGATTGATTTGGTTAGATTTAGGTGTTGAAATCGGATCTTCCTTTCTGGCAAGAGATATAGAATGAATGATTAGGAGGTTTGGTTGTGGCATGTGGGTACCATTACCAGACTATGGTAGATGGTTCCACTCCTGGCCCTAATTGGCTCGCTGGCTGTTGTCGCAACTTGCTGTGCTCTACTCCACATTCTTAGCTGTGAAATTCCGATTTTCGATGTCATTTACTACTGTAATTTAATTTCGTTTGAGAGCCAGCTAAGCATCTCCACTTAGACCTTGAGATTCCTTTGGGTTCTTTATTTTATTTCTTTTTGGCTTTATACTTGATACTAAACCATTGGAGGAGGAGAAGGACTAGAGTAGCTTATTTTTCCTATGCCACTGAGATTATTATTGTAAAGATTATTCTTTTGGGCTAGTAGTTTCCATGTTTTAAACACAATAATTGGCTTTGATTTAATAACAGTAAGCATGATTTTGTCAAAGTTTAATGGCGCTTTTCTCAAGATTGAAGGAGAAAAAGTTGAGTTTGTAATATTTGATTTTAATGTTTAACCTAAAAATGATCAATTACTTTTTGGTTTTTAATGATGTTTTTCTGTGGGTTAGATGCTACAAGACCCAATAGATTTATGGATTTATGTGAGCAATTTTGGTAATTGGGAGAGATTGGGCCGTCCAAAACATGATTGCAAACTTTCTCGTTCATGCATGGCTAAGTCGTTGAATAAATCCATTCATTGAATCCCATGTGTAACTATGACTTTTATAGCAATCCATGTGTTCCCATTTTTCAAAAATGGTTGTCATTCGTGCTGGTAATATAATTATCAACCTTTTCCCACTAAAAGTTTAGGAAAGCAATGAATTGGATAGCTCGACAATTGAAGACAAAAAGTTTCTGCTATGATACAGGAGATCCTTGTCCGATTATAAAACATAACTCAAAAAAACAAGATCAAAACTCAAAAAGTTTTATTGTGTTATAAAATTGGCAACATGAAAATGATTCTCTTTAAGAAGAGTGAACAATTTGTCCATTATGGCCATTCAACTTGGTCCCCATTGATGCACAGCATAGTAGATATGAAATCAAAAAAGAGCTAATTGAGTTTAGCTTGATTTACTTTCAATTCAAAAGAACTGATATGTGTTGAATGCACTAGTTTGGATTCAATTATAGACTTGTTAGTTATCTGTATGATCTAGTTTATGAACTTGTTTGTGGGTATTTTTGTGGATTTTTTTCTGCAATGGCACTATTCATGCTGAGTGGTGGATGATTTTTTTCCCTTTATTATCCAGTATATATATATATAAATAATTTGAAATATTCAACGATAGTGTAGCTGGAACTAACTTGTGATTTGCGTTGTACCGAGTCGAATTTATGGCATCTACCCTTAAAGAAATTTCAACTTTTTGGTTTTATGGCCTTCAACTGGCGCGAAATGTATAATATCCCTATTTCTATCTACAATGTACTCTTTGCTTAGTATATTTACCAAGGTCAATC
>WYDK02118167.1:6203475-6214857 GCA_009867345.2 Toxicodendron radicans
TTCATCATTCATTGAGGAAGCCAGATGGGCTAATGCATCAGCCACTGAATTCTACTCTATGGGTACCCATCCCTCACCAATCGGTAGCAACAGCGAAATGCAGTTGTTTTTTGCCAATTTTCGGTCATTTTGAGCGACAGATGAGGCTAGAGGATGGATGGGTTCTATCGGGGATGAGTGGGGGAAGGTGGTGGTGGTGGTGGTAGTGATGTCAAACGACGTTGAAATCCGACTAGATCTGGATTTTCTGGCAACCGCAAGGGAGGGGAAAATCGCAAAAAAAGGATCATATCCAGCCAAAATGGAGGCGAACGAGGTTGGGGGATGGATGGATTTTGTCGGGGATGAATGGGGGAAGCTGTTGGTGGTGATGGTGATGTCAAACGGCATCGGAATCCGGTTAAATCTGGATTTTTCCGGCAGCCACGAGGGAGGGGAGTGATGAGGGGTGCTTGTGAAATATGTTTAAAAGGGTTATTTTTAAATATTTTTTAAAGTTATCTAGTTAATTTTGTAATTATATTAATTTGAGGGTTAAGAATTAATTTATTATTTTTTGTCAATAAGCATTATAATAATAGTGTCCTCAAAAGCCTAAAAATGGTCAACAGTGTTAATTTAAGAATGAAAATTTAAAATAAATTCAACCAAGAGTACCAACTTGAGATTTCGTCAAGCCTTGGATGAGATCATGTAGTTTACGTTAAATAGAATTTTTACGCTTTGAACATATAGAATAGAAGTTGTAGTTAATTTTAACAGTGAACCCTCTTTAATTACACCCATATTTCACACCATTTACACGGCTGAATTAATGTCTAATTTATTAAAATAAATTTTTGTAATGGTGGACTTTGAACTGACCCGAACTAAATACTCGCATATGCACTAGTAAATTCACAGAGGAGGAGTATGAATTGATGTCTAGTGGATCTCTAGTAGGACTGGAATGATCTTTTAATAAATACTCGAGACATTAACTAATATCCAGAAAGATATTCAAGGAATCAATGTGATTTTATTTTTTATTGTTCCGTTTAAAGAAAAGAAGGCAACACACTTCCTCTTTGCTCTCAAGTCTATGGATTTTGTACATTGGACAGATAGGGATTTTATGGTGCGATATTTAAATCCCAAGTAAATTTTTGTTTTGGATTCAAATTACTATTAGCCTGTTACTCAAGACTTTAGTAGAGAGGCACGTGAAGCACTCAACATTATGAGTTGGATTTCCCATTTTTTCAGCCATTGTTCTAGTGGTGTATTTATACCACTAAAATGTCTACGATGTCTCCCTTATTGAGAGTTGGATCTCTTGTATGATCCGATCACATTGCATTTTTAAACAGTTTTCAGTTCGAGTAAACACTATATGTTGCATTAGATTATAGCTTTAACCTTACAATTAGTTGCTGACAACATTTTTATGAAATAGAAACAAAAATAGAGAAAACAAACACAGCAACCAACTGATTGTTCGAGACCAAGCACTTAATAAGGTTTATGATTATGTACGCAGGAGGTGATGTGCAGTTGAACCATTATTAGATTTTGAGAATGAAGTCTGCTTTGATTCTTTGATCTTCTTCAACCATTAGTGAGTGAACAAGTTTGTCGAATTTCCCCTTCCTCACCAGTCTTTACTTGAATGCTAGTAAGCTTCAAAAATGATTGACCCCAGCTCTGGAAAAAACTGTCTTGATCATTTGCAAAAGCCTCCACCGTTTTTCTTGCTCTTTCATCAGTTAACAGAACTGAATCTGATTGAAAGAGCCCTTTATGCGCTATCAGATTTTGGTAATACTGGTTATCGAAGACAAATGATGTCGCAGGATCATTATTAACAGTTACAGATGAGCTTGCACCTGCAGGGCACTTTTGCATTAGCTCAGCTGCATAGGTCATGTCAAGAGATGCATCAATCAGTGTGCGTTTCCCATTTGAGTCCTCCTTAAACCGCTCATTGAACGCGCTGCAATGAGCAGATCCGATTGTGTGAGCTCCTGGATAGCCAAAGCAAATTATAAACTTCTTACTTGCTCAGAAAATGTTCCATAATAGAAAGAAAACCATCAAAATGAAACTAAAATATACCTGATAGAACAACAAGGTCATCCAGGGACAACCCTTTGGAGGAAAAGACTTTAATCATCTCATTCATTGTAAAACTTGTATCTACAATGTTGGATCTGACATTTGTTGCTCTGGATACTGTGCCATCTCTTCTACCTGTAGGAATCTGAAATGCTGGTCCACCAGCCTGTTTTCAAGTCTTCGTGAATGGAGAGCCAACCAAAGGAATTATGCTATAAAATGACAAAGAAACAGAAAGCCCTAAATGAGAGAAACATCTTACAGCTTCAACAGCATCTCTTGCAGCCAAGGCGAGAATATCAGCACAAGAAACGGTTCCTGGACAAAATATTTCAAGTACTCTTTTCGCTGAGTCAATAACTGAAAATCCTCCAAGAGAGGTGTTCGCTGGATCACTTCGTTCTGTCCCATTTCCTTGTATCAACACAGATGCATCACAGCCCTAGTAACATGACATACAATTAATCTTCAAATAAACCAAATGGTAATCTCTGTTTAATAGATGTATAAATAGCTCCAATTAACAGCCCTTTTCTTATGTTGTATGGCAAATATAGTCAACATTTAAGTGACATCTTTATCAATTCAGAATGTGTTGGATTCTGAAAGACTAAAGTCCTAAGTAATAAATTAAAATTGATAACCTTTCAATCAAAGTTTACACAGCTCATCCATTAAACATACAACTGTTTCCAGGACATGGTTAAAAAATGTTGCAAATAAAAGAACTCACATTAACAAAGCAGTCATGGAAAACCAAGCGAAGAAGCTTCCCAGGGATGGTTGGGTCAACAGAAGTAGCTGATCTCACTGAGTTTCTAATCATGAACTCAGCAGCGGGGCATGAAGCTGCATAGAAGTTGAAAGAGAGATCGGCAGAAGAAGGAGAAGCGACAAGAACGACTATAACAAAAATAATAAGGCTGTATAGTTTAGCTGTAGGAGGAAAAACAAGTAGTATTTTCTCCATGGAAACTTTGAAGATGATGTATTACGGATAACCAGATGCTGGTTTTAGCCTAGTCATTACTATTTTATGCTCAAACAAGTATCAGAAAAAAGAAAGCCGTGTCTTGTCAAAGCATATTTAAAGCCTCATTTATGTAGTTTGGTGATGTCAGAAGGTAGATAGAAGGAAAACTTGAAGTCATACATCTAATATTTGTGAGAGATTATAACAGAAGAAGCACTGCAATCCATTCAAGCATTTAAGAGCATTTTCAATTCCATTGTGTCCCACGATCAAACCACCGCACTAGGTGGCATGGTCGAGCTGAAATTAATTGCTCCCTTCAGAGTTAAGGCATTGGCACCACAACTTGTTTTCTGTTTCTACATGTCTTACATAAAATCTTCACAATCATCTTACACAAGTGCAATTCGTTGGCTGATTTGATTATCTCTGACTCTCATTTATGTAGTTTTTCATCTTAGAGGATCCATTTAGGAGGAGGCCGAGGGTATACATAAACTTAATCATGTCAAGGATTTTTACAAAACCTGCCGAATAAAAATTGGAATAAACTAAGAAACTTAACAATCAACTGGCTGAGCTAGGTTTGAGTTTATTTCACGCTTAGTTAGGTAATTCAGTTACATATACACCTCAAGGAACTGCCTAAAGCCCAACTTATCTAGTCAATTAGAAGAGCAATTGAACAATTTGTATCCACTCTAATAAACAAGCTTTTACAGAAATCAACCAAGAGGCCCTTCCATTCCATTCCATTCCTCGGATTGATTGAGAGGTGCGGCATAGCTTTTTGTTTAAAGAATATCTTACGAGTTAAACACAGATAATCTTCACAGCTTTTCATTCTTAGTTCACGTCATCACCTTCTGCAAGTTCTTCTATATCATCGACATCATCAATGGGAATTTCTTCAGAGTCAATATCAGGACCTGCACATATATCAATAATTATTTTCACTAAGCGCATCACAGTCATCAATCACCTCAACAAAAGATTAAACCAACAATCAAGGGATTCTAAGTTAGACCAAAAACTTTTATATAGAACAGTGCAGTAATACCAAAGCCAAACATAACAAGCAACAGTAATAGAATGTCAACCTTTATGACTTAATGAAGCAGGACTATGTGCATTGTCAAGAAGATTTGGAAGTTCTAGTAACAGCAAGAAAGACTCCGTTTGTGGATTCCGAGGGTTTTCTGCAAAAGCAAAAAATAAATGAATGTTAATGAAATTAAAAGGCAAAGCATCAGCATATTGCTCCAAATTTGGGTTTGTTGAACTATTATACGCATACAATTATCTAGAAATTTTTATTAAAAAGATTTTGAAGTGTTTGGTCAACTAGATAATATGTAAAACAACAAATAACAGAACTACCATTGTTAAGAATGAGATAACAATTTGTCTAAATTATTACCAGAAAAAGAATCAATAGACACAGATTGAGAGGGGTTGTAACAAGGGACCGTGCGAGCAAACTCAAAAGGTTTAGCTCCTCTTTCTTGTAGCCTGTTCCTGACCCATCGACGAGAATCTTGCATGTCAAGCTGTACATCCCTGTAACGTCAGAAACTGGATCACCTGCTGCTTCTTATACAAGAACAGAACCCAGAATGAAGACCAAGAAAAGGGCATTGTGAAATAAAAAGTTTATATACATTCTCAAACGTTATACCCAAAATTTGCACTCTTATAGGTCAGAGGGAATACAGAGTTGAACTTCCGGGTTATGGCCAACCATTCTTCATCATACTGAATCTCATAAGGTCCTGGCTCTGATTCAAGTTCAAAAACCTAAAAACTCAGCCAAATGCCAGAACCAACAAAATTAGCTTCAAGTTCCAGCTATAATGACAAGGCTACCCTTGTAATAAACAACTACAGGTCATAATGCATACCTGTAAAAATCTACGTCCTGGAAGACACTTGTCAAGTGCAAGAAACTTTGTTACAGGACCACCTTCTCCATGTTGAACAGCAGCTGCAAATTTACAGTGTAAGTGAGCAGAAAACCAATAAGAAGGTTTTAACTTCTCCAACAGTTGAGCAGCAGCTTCACTTCCAAGAGTTCCATCCTGAATCTGAACATAATCACCAACCACATACATGATCAAAGATAAGTCATTGTTCAATCTAAAAATGTGACCAAAAATAAGGAGCACCACCACGAGCTTGTTTCCTTGAAAAAAAAACTATAATTACCTCTGCTTCAAAATGTCTTTTATACCGAACAAGTTCCTTCCAGTTCCCAAAATCAGTAATACCACGAGGCCAGTCATGCGAAAGAAAAATATCAATCGGTTCCTCAACTTGCAAGAGTTTGTACACGTCAAATTCACGAACATGATACACAGACCTAATAGTACTTTCATTATAAGGAGGTCTCTCAAAGTGTCCTGGCACATACACAACATAATTAACTTTCACACGAAAGCATAGTTATAACAACAATATCAAAGACTAATACATAATCAACTCACAAACTAACCAACCTAAATGATAATGGCGCGCATTGTAAATTCCAGAAAGTCCACCGATACGAATGCTACCAAACTTAACCACTCCAGCATATCCTAGGAAGTATATATTAGGCGCTGCCCATCCCCCATAATACCTTAAAATTTAAAAAATAAATAAATAAATTGTGCTCCTAACTGATTATTATTACTTAAAAAATAGTAAAAAAATAAAGAAACTCACAATTCCCACAAATAATTAGAAGCTTCGTGATTTCCCCCGATAAAAATGGTGGGAATTGGGGCGACTTCTTGACCCGAATAGTACTTCCAAAACGACTTCATTTCGCGATATTTACGCGGCACGTTTAAGCTCTCCATGTCAGCCTCATTTCTCACGGCCTAATTTCCAAAACAAAACAAAACCCATTCTCACTCTGTCCATATAAAATAATGAAAATCAGAAAACGCGAATCTGAATTAACCTGAAAGTCGCCACAACATAGAAGGAGATCGATCTTGTAGTTGTTGATTTGCTCCATGTATTGGAGGGTTTTGTAGACGTTATCTAAGTCTCCATGCATGCATCCTTCTACTGCGATCCTCATTTTTTTTTCGTGATTGAAAATTTTCACTATTATTTCCCTCCAGAGGTTTTAAGCAAAACCTGCTGCTTTTCTGGTTCTCGTATTTCTGTTCTGATACTGTCCCTTCTTTCACTTTCTTTGGTTTGACACGTGTTGCTGAGCTGATCCAACGGTCTTCTTTATTTTACACTTTTTTTTTTTTTTTTTGACTATTATTTTACACATTGAAGGGCAAAGATTATGTATTTGGTAATGATTTGGGCCCGAAAAATTGTCAAAGATTAAAGCATGGGCCTTTAAGCTTAAAATAATAGGCCAGTACTTCCAAAACGACGTCGTTTCGCGCATGAAATACCTAACACATATTAGACGAGCATTTATATCAAATTACAGATATGCCATATAATTTAAAATAAATAAAAAATACAATAAATTCATTAAAATATATATTCCAAAATTATCCATCATCCTCACGTAACACTATTCTTTTTGTAACCAAAGTGTTCGGACAAGTTTACACGTACTTCGACTAATTCTTAAAAAGACTAACGCATCAACCACCACCATAACCCTTCACTTAAATCGTTGATGCTCAGATGAAGAATCAACTTTCAAACAAGACGACAACGATATATACAAATAGTTAAATGAAATATCGAAGTTACGAAGAATATTAAAGTATCGAATCCTTTGTAACTAATAAACACTTTTTCACATTAAGTAGTGAACCAGGTAAAAGCAAAAACAAAATGAATAATTAAATTTTAAATAAATTTCAAATTTAATTCAAAACAAAGTAAAGATTTTAGGGTGAGAAGAGAAGTGATTTTTTTTAGTTTGGTTAAATTGATGATACCCTTTTTAGTAATTTTCAATTTAAAATATAAATTTCCAACTTCAACAAACTGCACTTCTAAACTTTGAACATAAAATCATCTCCTCCCTCACTTACCCTTGATTCTCTTCCTCTTTCACACCATCTCCATGGATTGGCTTTCCACAATCACATCCAACAACGCCCAACAATGAATAAAAATACATTGTTTCAAAACTTACGTAATTACGCTATGTGCAATAAATAATGACATAGGATCCACGTCATAATTTGTTAAACCGCCACTGTGTTACCATCTTCGGATCTAGGACTTTGAAGAATTTGTAGAGTTTTGAAGAAAATAGTGGGAGAGAAAATGAGAGGAAAATGGAAAAACAATAGTATCCTTCAATATGTTAAAAGTTTAGTATATCTTTAAAGAGTATTTTTGTAATTTTATCTTATTAGTTTTTATTTTTAGTAAAGATTTTTAAGTAATTAAGGGTATAACAGACATTTTAGATTTTGTTAACAGTTCACTAACGGAATCTGTTAAAAAGGGTGTTTTTTGACAAATATACTTAATGTCAGCATCTAGTTTCAGTTTTCTAAAATTCAGGGGGATTGTGATATAAAATTCAGGAGTGGTTGTACAATTAACCCATTTTCCAATTTATTTTCTCTTTTGCTCACCTAATCAAAGTATTAGAGGATTTAGAGTAAGCGATTTTTTCCCTCTCAAATAATAGTTTAACAGACTTTTAAATTACCACTTTATTACCTAAATTTATATTTCGTTTTTTATTCACATATTATTGTTATCTCACATCGTTATCATTATTTTCTTGATACTCATCAAAATCATTCAAATCTTACTCTCGTCTATCACGTCAATCGTCGATAATTAAGCTATTAAGGTTTTTATAATTGTCTCTCCCAAATCAAATTCAGATATATCTCAACCATTAAAATTTAATTTTTCACCATCAAAAGATTTATTGATCTCTCTACTTCAAAAGTCTCAATATTTTTGAATCAAATTTATTATTTACTTATAATTAAAATATAAATTTAGATAATAAAATAATATTTTAAAAATTTATGGATGAGAAATTGCCATTAAAGCATTATTTGGGTGGAAAAAAATCGTTAACTACAAATTTTATACCAAAAGAGGTTACGTGAAGTCATAGTTTCCACAGATTGTGTGGCTAAGAGTAGTGCATCCATCCAGCAAGCAACTGACTGTTTCACTTTGATTTTCTAACTCTCTTTCTCTCTTCCACATGGCTCCACTTCTTTCTTCCCCACCCTTCTCACTCTCCCTCTCCCTCTCCCTCTCCCTCTCATCTTTCATCTCTTTTCCTTTTCCTTCTCCTTCTCCAACACCACATCATGGCTTTGTCATTGCACCCATTTGTTTCTCCTCACTCCACTTCTCTCTTCAAACCACCCCTCAACTTCCCTACACCAAAACTTACCACTGCTATAACCCTCCAGAAACATCTTAAATCAACAACTGCTGCAAGAACCAGCTTCCCAAAATGTCATGCAGTGGCTGATGTAAGTACCAGTAGTGTGACGGAAGATGATCCTCAGGTTCTTGTGGGTCCTTCGAGTGAAGAGGAAAGGAGAGGAGAAAGATTAGTGGCGGACTATGATTGGACTGAAGAATGGTATCCACTTTACCTCACTAAAGATGTCCCGGATGACGCACCTTTAGGCCTTACTGTGTTTGATAAGCAAATCGTCTTGTACAAAGATGGCAACGGGGAGCTTCGCTGCTTTCAAGATCGCTGCCCCCACAGGTATAATTTTATTTGTTTAGTTTTGTGAATCTTTACTAGATATGATGATAAATTTTCTATCTTTACATTTCAAATCTCTGATTGAGCTGAGTTGTGGTTGATATAGGTTAGCAAAACTTTCTGAAGGCCAGTTGGTTGATGGAAGACTTGAATGTTTGTATCATGGTTGGCAATATGACGGCGAGGGTAAATGTGTTAAGATACCGCAGCTTCCGGCGGACGCCAAAATTCCTAAATCAGCTTGTGTTCAAACTTACGAGGTGAAGGAATCACAAGGAGTTGTGTGGGTATGGATGTCACAGAAGACACCGCCAAACTTTGGTAAAATTCCATGGTTTGAGAACTTTGCCAGGCCAGGGTTTCAAGACACTTCAACAATCCATGAGCTTCCTTATGATCACTCTATACTCCTTGAGAACCTAATGGATCCAGCTCATATACCCATCTCACATGATCGGACAGACTGGACTGCGAAAAGAGAAGATGCCCAACCGCTTCTTTTCAAGGTGACTGAACGTTCAGACCGCGGATTTGCAGGCTGGTGGGGGAAGGAAAAAGATGGTTCCATGCCAAACTTTTTACGCTTTGAAGCACCATGCGTTCTTCAGAATAACAGAGAATTTGTTGGCAAGGATGGAGTGAAGCATTACTTCACTGGACTCTTCCTTTGTAGGCCAACAGGACAGGGAAAATCCATGCTTATTGTTAGGTTTGGAGCTACTATAAGATCGCCCTTGTCAAAGGTTTTACCTAAATGGTACTTCCATCAAAATGCAAGTAAGGTTTTTGAGCAAGATATGGGGTTTCTCTCATCCCAAAATGAGGTTTTAATGAAAGAAAAAGTACCCACAAAGCAATTGTACCTTAATTTAAGGTCCTCAGATACATGGGTTGCCGAATACAGGAAATGGATGGATAAAGTTGGGCATGGGATGCCTTACCATTTTGGGCACAGCACCATTTCTCTGCCTAAACAACCCGCTGTGGTGGAACATGCACCGGCCGGGCTTGTTGCTGGAGTTTCAGCTTCTTCACCGGCCAAGGGTGGCATGGGAACAATGCATGCTCCAAATTTGGCAAACCGATATTTTCGGCATGTAATACATTGCAAGGGTTGCAGCAGCGTTGTCAAAGCTTTCAACGCTTGGAAAAATGGACTTGTCGCAGCGTCTCTTGCACTTACTGCTTTGGCTATTCTAGCTTCAGGAAGGCAGTGGAGAACCTTCTTCGTAGTCTCTTCAACCTTGTGTTTGGCTGGAGTTTATGCTTGCACAACTGCTATTGCAATGAACACTACAAACTTCATAAGAACACACAGGAGGTTGTGACCTACTATCTTGTATTTCAGTGTTGATTGTCAAATGTAAGTCTGTTTATCTTCTACTTTCACGATTCTTTTTCTCTTTATAATGTGAATCAGCAAACATGTAGCAAACCATAAATAGTTGAAGCTATATACAAGGGATAGTTTTTTGCCATATATTTACCCAAATTGTTCGGTCAGATCTTTTGAATCAGAATCTCAGATACAAGCATATACATATTATAATGTTAAATCTCTTGTGAATAGGAAACAATAACTTTACTCTCCTTTTGTAAAGCACCAAGCATATGTTGTTAGCTAACTTTTGCCATATATAATCAACTGTACACTCTGAGATTTAGGCTATTCTATGATGATCAGTCCAACCGTCTCCATCTCAATCAAAAATTGGGTACCTCACCCCATGTCTGATAGTTATTGCCTTCCATCATGCTGAGTTGCCAGGAAAAAAAGACTCTTCCGAGTAAAATAATCTTTGAGCTTTAGTGTTTCTGTATGATGATTCATATGATGATCTACTCTCACCATTTGTTCTCGAGTGGGAACGTGTGTTGTATGTGGGGATTTTTGGTAGTCCAATGGGAGCTTCAACACCAGAGTTTGAATTCAAATTTCCAGACGAAACATCCGATTCTACTTCGTCAAGTGTCTAAAAAAACCAAGTGAAAGTAGTTCAGAATTTTGAGTCAAAATATACAAAATAATAAAATTTAATAATCAAGCCAAACGCCAATAATAAAGAGCCCTTCCATATGATAAAGCAGAAGATGAAATGAAAATCAAGGCAATACAAGAATTTAAGAATAGCCTGAATTGTATCTCTGCATGCTGAACCATAAAAAACCCTTGAAGAAAACTTTTGCGACAATTATCAATGAGAATTCCGACAGATCTAAAGTCTTTCTATTAAAAATTTCTAACCAAGTAAGCTAGTACGACTCATTGCATCCACTTGAGATCAGTTAGTTAATGATGCGAACCAATTTCTTATCAATAAGTAAGTCCGAAAGATAATAAAGAGAATAAGCAAACAAGAGACCTCTCTAACAATCTAAAATCTTTTTAACCAACCTGGACAGCTTGTTGTAAGACAAGGAAAACTTCCCGCGTGTGTTTTCTGATAGCAGCAACCTCGTCCTGCTCCTGTAACAGCTCTTCAACATGGTTTTCTCTGCATATTGAGTAATTACAGGGCCAAAAATTTGCAATAAGTATACTCACGCAAATGTTAATGCATTGTAAAGATAACTTATATCCATATTGCCTTAAGATCTGGTGGTCCTGCTAAATACATCATGTTAAAATTTGCCAAAAAGTACAAAT
>WYDK02118167.1:6283450-6300715 GCA_009867345.2 Toxicodendron radicans
CTTCTCTTATATTCCTGCAATAAAGAGAAACAGATTTTGGTAGCAACAATGAGAATTCTGTTTCCAGTTGTTACCGTACTTATAATTGGCTTCTTGTTGCTTTCTTTTCTACACGGTTTGTTCAGTTATCCCATGAATATATGTTTCTTTTTTAGATTATGTATGAAAAATATTAGGTTTGTTTTCTCTTCTCTGTATATATTCAATTGATCATCCTCTTTTCTTTTAAGTGTTTCAGGTCCAAAATATGGACAAATTTCAGAAGATTTCTCTGCAGAAAACACAACAGTTTCCATCTCACCTCGCAAACTTCTTAATCATGGTAATAATGAAAGGAAAAGTCTACCATACATCAAATATCTTGCATCAAGCTCGTCAAAGCATATCATGTCATAAATATTGTTGCGTCAAACGAGTGAATGCATGATCGATGTTTTATTAATGTGACTATTTTATTGGTTTAACGTATAGATGACGTAGTGTATCCTATGAATGATAGTGTCTCAAAATGGAGTCAATTCATTGATGTTACTTTTGATTGAACGCCACATGGCGAAATGAACATGCAGGAAGTAGAGCAGATAGGAAGTGTTCAAACAAGGATATAACGATCACACAGAGTATGACGGGTCGTGAACCAAGTGGGATACCAATTTATTCAGTGGAGATAGCCAACTTGTGTGCTGCCGGGTGCCCTATTTCCAATATTCATCTAAGCTGTGGAATCTTCACCTCTTCAACACTCATTAATCCCAAGTTATTTAAGCGCATAGCCTATGATGACTGTGTCGTCAACAATGAAGAACCATTGGCGGCAGGCCGAATCATAGCCTTTGTTTACACCACTAACTTCATGTATCCTCTTGCTGTTTCATCAGCTACTATTAAATGTTGATGAAGAAAAAGGGTTCTTCGATTTGATACAAAATAACATGCTTTCTAGGCGTCAAACATTACTGTGATAATAGCATTTTTCTTTTATCTTTTTACTGGTCCCTGGAAAATGTTTTCAACAGAACAGCAGGTGTAATATTTAATAATTATAATTGAATTGTTGTAGCTTGCTTTACTAGACTTCTCCAATTATTGTTACAACGAAAAAGGAATTTTGTAAGCGTATCCTGTGACAATCCATGGCAAGCAAAAAAAAGAGCAGATAGTGAAGGTTCACAGTGTGATATCAACATCTCACAGGGATAGTCAACACAAGTTAAGCCAAATGGGAAACAAAATTTTAACTCAGTTGAAGTATTATTTGCTACAGGGCGTTCCATTACAGATATCCATCTCATTTGTGGTGGATTCAGCCCGCAACACTCATCAATCCTAACACATTCATGCGGATGCACAACCATTGCCTGCTGGCCAAGCCATATATCCTTTATAACACCACCAACTTCAATTATCTCAATCCATTATCTTCTAACTGTGCAAAATGGAATGGAATGAGGTAGCCAGAACCAAATACAGAGACCATATTTTGAAAGCATTTGATTTGACACACCGATAAGAAGCCAATAAAGAACATAAATTATGCTTTGTTTCTCAGTGATAATTTCGGGTTAAGTAATGCTATGTATCTCAAGTTTCACATCCCAGGAGCTGTATCATTATTTTATATGTGCGTGTTGATGCAAACTTAGATGTATAGAACTATATCATACAGGTTTTCTCAATCAATTAAATATAAAACACAGAAATATAGGAGGGAAGCAACAATATTGACCTGATCAATGGAAATATCACTATATTCATATGTGCTAAGTTATCAAACTTTTCTGTAGGAGTTGAAGCTGAGAGAAAAATCAGAAAACACTGTATAAAGATGAATGATCAACTATAATAATGCCACTTTTTCCTTGCACGAAGATTTTGTATTTTCTCTGTAATTGTATACGAGAAAATTAGACCCTCAAAGGAACCTGATCTTGCCATGAAATTTTCTTCTTCCCAACTCTCTTCTCATTGATCATCCAATTCTTTCGCTTCTTCTCCACTCTCAATGGATCCAAAGCAACCTCTTCTTTGCTTCCTCTGTAACAATCTTCATCACCCTGCAAAATAAAATTAGATATCAATACAAATACAGCCCATAAAGAGCATAGTGAATATGATATGAATTCCAAATCCCAAATTGCTACACTTCATTACCAAATTTTGGTTTAAATTTAGAATAGGAGGAGAGTTCTTCACAACATTTTCGCTAACACCAAAGCTCCTATTTTCAGCAAGCAATTTGCTTTGTGAATGTGAATTTAGCGGTCCAACAAGATTTTCCCCAGTTTCAAGTTCAGGAGATTGTTTCTTCATATGATTATGCCTCTGTCTCAAGAACCTACAACAAAATACAAACCTATTAAACTTAATTTGGATTTCACTTTCTAAAACAATGAATATCAAGCAACTATAAGGAAACAAAGATCATACCAAACTTCAGCCAAAAGAATTTCTCTCTTCTGCTTTGCTATCTGCAACTTTTTCTTCTTGGAAACAAATTCCTATATAAGATAGGCATGATCAAATAAAATAAATTTAAATTAAAAACAAAACAAGTAAACATATAGAAACCATCAAAGCCCTTAACCTTGTTCTAATGCCCCATATGGAACTGAAATTAAGGAGGAATATAACATCACTGAACTTTTCAACTTAACATTTTGATTTCCACAAATCAAAAGCTTAATGTAATCATTTGGCTCAATCTTTTTACAATGTTGAAACAAAAACATAAAACTGATCGTTCATACTCTATTTAGACTATTTTCCTTGTACCATACAGGAAACCACACAAGGAAAGTATCAATAAAAATTAAAAAAATAATAGGTTATTTCAAACCACATACAGTCATATGAAATCGAAACAAGCCAAAATATGATTTTATATTAAACAAAGACTAACCTTTTGCACTTCTAAATACTCCTGCAGTAGCCTCTGTTGTTTGAACCGAGCACCAGCTTCTTCATCAACCATATTTGGTTGATGATGAGAATTCCCAGCAACCCTTTTCATCTTTTTCATCAAAATTGAATTTTGAGACAAAAACTTGAAAATTAAACAACCACCACCCAATCCCAGATCAAAAGATGAAACTTTTACATAAAGAATATGAACCGTCTATTTATCGTCTTCCCAAAATTGCTTCTTTTGACAAAGAATTTGTATTAAAAAAGAGAAGAACGCAAACCCACTTCGAAAACAGAGATCCAAAGATATTAGAAGGAGAAAGAAATAGAAGAAACAAAACCGAATTAAAGGAGGAGATAAGGTTAGCAAGAGGAGAAAAGGGTTAAAGAGAGAGAGAAGTAAAAAGGGTAAGAAAATATATCGTGAGGGAAGGTTCTGCGAAAGATGTGGTGGTGTTTTTGTTGTTAAATTTCTCTGAAACAGGAAGAATGTAAAGGTAAGGAGGCCAAAGGGCCCATGAAGAACGGAGAGAGAGAGTAGTGAAGAAAGAGACATTGAAGAAGAGAATAATCTGAAAGGGTATTTAAGGAAATACGAAATAGTTGTTGTTGGTGAATGGTGATGTTTTGGAAGAAAGAGAGGTGTGGTTGGAGGAGAATTGAAGATACACAAGAAAGAGTGAATGTCTTATGTCCATCCATCCATCCATCTTTCCATCTTTCTTTGCCTTCTCTCATTTGTTTTTGTTTTACAAAATATTATGGTACAGCTGAGATGGGCCATTATTGGCTTAGAGAAAGAGAGAGAAAGAGATAAAGATGGTGCAGAAAAGGCAGGAGAAAAATGGCTACTGTTTTCTGTTTTGTTGCTAAGAAAGAACCTTTGAAAGTATCAGCTTTAAAATGGTGGACTTTTTATGTAATATTTTGGCAATAAGACTCCCTCCAATTACCAAAATACCCTTTTATGTATTTGGAATTCAAAACTACTACACTTAAGACATTTGCCAATTTCCTAGCCAGCTTTTACCATTGTGTATTAGTATTGCCTTTTATTGAATTAATTTTCTCATTAACAAGAAGTTAATGAACGAATATGGAACATAATTCAACCCATACCAAGTTAAGATTTTGAACCCTTTAACCCATTGAATTGAAGTAAATTTGGAAAAAATATACTAATAGAAAATGTTACTCTTACGTATCTCCACTTACAAAATCAATGTATTACTGCAACATCACAGGAAAACAAGGTATCATAGCATCAAGTACTAACAATTAACGAATTCACTTATATTAACATTACACAAACATACAAAATGCACAAGGCTAGTAAATATTCACAGTTTCTTATGGTCAGTGGCTTACTGACTTTGACTGAATGTAAGCACAAAGTTGGCTGAATCTGCTGTGGCACGGATGGATCCTGAACTGCTAAAGTATTAGCCTAGTTGCTGTGGTAGTTTGATGTCAATAATATTTACAACTACTGCCTCTCTGAGGATCCCAGGTCTGTCAAGATTGATTAGGAAGCTGAGCAAATGTTCCGGGGTTGGGGCTACATCCTCCAACCATCATCTTCTTGTAGACTGCATAGGCATAGTCAGGATTTCCTGACTTACTATACCCTCGAATGAGAGCATTATATGTGAACACATTAGGTTCAAGACCTACGTGTTGCAGTTCTTCATACAATTTCCCTGCTTCCTCCACCATTCCAACACTGCCAAGATTGAGTATCAAGGAATTGTAAGTGTAAAGATCAGGACTAATGCCTCTATTCCGCATTTCATCAAAGAGAGAGAGAGCTTCTTCAATCCTGCCCGATCTTCCAAGCCCGCTGATCATAAAGTTGTATGAAAACGAGTCAGGATCAAGGCCATTGAGCTTTAGTTCCTCAAAATAGTGCAGAGCATCATCCACTCTGCCTGCTATGCAAAGGCAATCAACAAGAATGGTGTAGGACTTCACGTCTGGTCTTATTCCCTCTTTAACCATCTGTTTAAACAACTCACAAGCTGTTTCAACATCACCTATTTTCCCAAATCCATTTATAAGAATGTTATACACTGCACAGTTAGGCTTGCATCCATAGTCTACCATCTCCTTGAATAATTGTCTTGCTTCTTCCAGTCTCCCTGACTTTGAAAGTCCATCTATAAGAGGGCCATATGTACATGGTGTGGGAGTGAACTGACCACCTACGAGATCATAATATAAATCCATAGCCTTATCCACACTATTAGATTTCACAAGACCCGATATAACAATATTGTGAGTTTTGGTGTTAGGCTTGCACCCCCTAGAAGGCATCTCTTCATACAGCTTAAAAAGTTCATGGATTTCCCCGGACTTCCCATAAGCATCTAGTAACAAGTTGTAGGTAGAAACGTCAGGGGCACAACCAGCGTCTTTCATCTCCTTGAAAAGATTCAATGCCATTTCAGGGGCATGGACTTCAAGAAGCCCATTAATCAAGTAATTATATGTTTCTAGTGTTGGCATAACTCCCAGATTTTTGGTAAACTTCACAAATACATCTTTAGCAACAAGGGATTTCTTCTGCCAACACAAACTCTTTATTATAGGTACCAGTACAGAGTCATTCTGGCAAATCCTAATGAGAACCAATTTTTCAGCAAATAAGACGGCTTTGTCTGTTCCAGCTGCAGTCAAGATCCCTCCCATCAAATCTTTCCAAAAATGCCTTCCAGTGTGAATCCCAACCTGATAAACAAAATGCTCAGTGATTTTGAAAGCATCCTCAATCCGCCCATCCTTCACAACACCAGGAATAAGAGTAAACAAAGTTATATAATCCGGGTAGAGCCATTTCTTCATCTGATGGAAGAACCATATGGCATAATTAACTCTTTGTTCTTTCACTAAACCATAAATGATAGTATTGTAAGTCAGAACATCAGGGCTACAATTCGTTGCCGTCATTTTACAAAGTGTTTTCAAGGCGAGATCAACCTTGTCATTCTTGCAGAGGCAGTCCAGGAGTGTGTTGAAAGTTATTGTATTTGGAAAACAGCCATGATCAACCATACCATCAAACAATTCAATAGCCTTTTGGACTCGACCCTCTTTCCCTAGTCCAGCAAGTAGAGTGTTATAAGTCACAACTGAAGGAACAAGCTTCATATCCTTCATTCTACAAAACATTTGCCGTGCCTCATCCACTCGGTCAGCCTTGTAAAGTGAATCAATCATAGAGTTAATTACAATTACATCAAATTCACATCCATTTTCCATCATCTCAGAGAGTAACTTAATGGCTTCATCTACTTGCCCCACCTTACTATAGCACTTCATCATCATGTTATAGGTTACTGAATCTGGAGCAAGCCCACTGTGCTTAAGCCAGTTAAATATGGTTTTAGCTTCTCCAAGCCTACCAGCTTTAGCAAGACTATACAAAGACGCATTGCAAGCAACAATATTTGGAACAATACCTCTACTTTTCATCTTCTCAAAAGTCTCAAGAGCTTTGCCAGGATCAGCAGACTTTCCATAATAGTCAATGAAAAGGATGTACGTATAAGCAGTAGGTCGAACACCAAGAGGCTCCATATTACTGAAAAGTTCTAATGCCTCTTCTAATCTGTGCAGCCTCAAAAGTCCACTAATCAAAGTGTTGTAAGTATGAAGATTTGGCAAGACCCCTTCCTTTTTCATGGCATCTAATATACCAAAGGCTTCGTCAACATCCCCAGCTTTGCATAAAGCATCCATGAGTATGGTGAAAGTAACCACATCTGGAGCATAACCATCAGCTTCCATTTGACTCCAAAATTCTTTTACTGCATCCATGTCACCACAATCACTGAACTTGTCCAGCAAAGTAATGTAGGTTACTCGATCAGGCTTGTGACTGCTAGCTTTCATCTTCAAGAAAATTTCCTTAGCCTGATCAAGTCTCTCAGCATTACAAAGGGCATCAATCAGAACAGTATAAGTTACAACATCAGGTCCACATCCCTCTTCATCCATTCTCTTCAAGATCCCATTTGCCTCATCAATTTTCCCAGCCCTTCCAAGAATTCTAATGCATATAGTAAATGTATAAACATTAGGTCGCAATCCCAAGCTCTCCATCTCTTCTAACAAATGCATTACTGTTTCAATATCATTCCTCTTCCCTGAGGCCACCATGAGAGCAGAATAAGTCTTCAGACTAGGCTTAATACCTTCTGAGACCATCCTTCTATACACCACCAAAGCCTCCCTAAAAAACCCAGGTTGAAGTATCAAATGGATCAATCCGTTGTACGAGTATGCATTCAAAATAATCCCAGCTTCCCTCATCTTTTCAAGAGCCAACTGTGCTTGTCGAATACCACCCTTTATACAAAGACCCTTAAATATGGTCAAATAAGTACCCAAATCCCTATTTATGATTTGCTTTTGCATCAAATCAAACACAACAGCCATATCTTCAATTCTGCCATGAACCCTCAAAACTTCAAGCAGGTAATTACACGTTTCAGTAGTATGAACAACATAGGGCAACTCAGCCACGGACTTAAAATAAGAAACAGCCGAATTCACGTCTGAAAATGACTTCAACACCCTTATAACTTCCTCAGAGGTTAACCCATTTCTTGGCTTCCCCTTCACAACCGACACCTCATCCAGGCTTTTTGTTGCATAGCCACAAAAACCCATTTGTTTTTTCTTATGTTTTTTCCAATTTACCATAGACCCACAAGGCAAAATCTTCAAATTCCTAACTTTTGATCCTCCTAACGAACCGTTTTCATGGTTTAAACCAGATAATCTACTATAAGTAAAAGCAAAGCTATTATAACTGATACTACTACAGCAAATGCTTGAATAGCCCAGCATCAACAAAGCCATAGAAGAGAAATTATTAATAAAATAATGAACTTTAAGCAACTAGGTTTCAGTTATCAGAGAGAGATTGAGTTTTGCAGAACTGTTGTTTCTGGAATTGCTTGTGAGAGAAGCAGATATTGTAGCGGGAAAACAGATAGATGGGCTTTTTACATACCTACCGGTTGTGCTAGAGAAAGACAAGATTGACTATGGCAAGGAGCTGTTAAACATTTGAATACTGAAAGGTTTATCAGTTTATTGAAGCTCCATAGCCACAGACTCTGGTATCTGTTATTAAAATTGCTTTTGGGATTTTGATATTTTTGCTTGAGATAGTTTTTCCTTTTCATCTTTTTTATTTTATTTTATGTTTGTTTGAGATATTTTTGTCTTTTTATATTTTATATTTACAGTTCACACAAAATGGTACTTCACCTAACCCCCGTCATCACATAAACCTCTCTCTCTTGAAAGCACAAAAGCCCTAACAACTACGGAAGCGACCGTATAAATATACAAACTCAAAAGTCTTTTCTTGCTTTCAATCCTAAACTCCAACTGTGTGAAATACTCAATCTTTGTCTCTGAACACAGACTGAAACTAGGAAAGATCCCAAAATAGTTACAAACGACAACTCAACAATGGAAGAAAGCAAAGTGATACCAGACTCAGTTATGGATTCAGTGAAGAAAACGTCTTTTAATGTGGAACAAGTGAGAACCCATTTGCTTCAACTCTTGTCTCTATCTGACCCGGAAGTCCTCGCTGAGATGCCCCCTCTCGAACGGGCTCAGTTGCTCTTCTTGCTCGCTAAAGCCAGCACCATCATCTACACTTGTAATTTTCATATACTTTACTCTTATAAAGTTCTCTTTTTTTTATTAATTTTGTGCAATGTGTTTAGTTGCAATTCTGTATTTTGCAGTGAGGTTGAGATGCAGTGGAGTTCATCCAGATGATCATTCTGTTAAATCCGAGCTTGTATGTATTCTTATATTAGTTGTTTTAATTAAAACGATATGTTTCAAATTGTTCTTTGTAAATTGAGGTTTTGGCAATAAATTTGTGGTTCATAGTATGTGGGAAAGTGAAGCTTAAATTTTTTAACTTCTTGGTTTTAACTTTTGAATCAATGAATTGGGTATTTCTGCTCTAGGATTTTTGTGTTGAATCTTGCCTCATTAGTATAATATATCCTGATGTTAAAATGTACAGGAGAGAGTAAGCCTGTATCAGGACAAACTTATCCGGTTCATAGATTTAAGTAAAGGTACATCTATTTATCTTTATGAACATTCTTGGAGCATTCAGGGTTTAGATTTCAGCTCTAATGTGTTTCTTATATATGAAAGGCAAGACGATAGCATTTTGTTATATTACTTGCTTAGGATTGCGGTTTACTGGTTTAATTGGTGATACTTTTTGTTTATTAAATGAGCGTGAATTTGTTCTTGAAGCACCATTGCGACCTTCTACTGCCTTAAATTATCAGGCAGCCACCCGTTTCATTGAGCATTCTTTGCCGGATCTGACCGCTGGTAGGTGATTGAACATTTTCTTATTATCTGTTCCATAACTATTGTGATTATTTTTATTCAAGAATTTTTCCTCTCATGCAGAACAGAGGAAAAGCATGAAACATATCAGTAGAGGAGAAAGTACTAGGATCAAATATGCAGAGAGAAGTGTCCAAAAGAAGAGGAAATATCAATCATCTGAAGCAAAAAATGTTCAGGCTGCTGCCAAGGAATTTCTTGAGAAAGCAGCCCGTGAGCTTCTTGGCGATAATAAAGATGGTTTTCAGGGACCTCTACAAGCTGATGCCCCAGATGGAGATGAAAACTCAATGGGGTGATTCCCCCATATTATCCTGGTAGATGCTATTCAGTGTTTTTGCGCTGTATAGGTTTCATTGTTCTTCTAGTTCTTAGTTGATATTTTCCCTTTTAATGTGTTAGATCTATTATTAAGATCTTTTATGAAGTGATCATGTTTTTTTGTAAAAGAATGGTAAATGAAGAATGTTTGTTATCTCATGCCTGTTGGACATAGGTAGTGGATTAAGTGCTGGCTCCCGAGTTCGAAAAGACAAAAGTTTTCTGGTAGAGATTTTGAGGAATTAGCTTATCAAACTTAGAGATATTGTTGCATTCTGAAAATTATGATTTGTGGATTTTATGTGTAACTCATTTGCTCCTCAAATGATGATGTTTTAAAAGTTGTTATTGATTTGTTAGACGAGTATTTGAACTTAAATGTTACATGTTTTTGAAGGTGTACTAGATGAATGACTCTTCTTACAGAAGATGGCCTTATGCAACTCGATCATCTGTAGTTCTATGTACTTTCAAGCCACATCTGTAACAAAACATCATTACCAGAACCTTGTTCACTAACAACAGCAGACCTATATTAAATGTGTTACCTTTCTAGATTCTCTAGCTTCTATTGTAAGCAAGTTGTACTTTAGAAGCAGCCGATGAATGATCTTTTAAATCAATTCATTAAAGAGAAATGGGTCTCTACCTCCACTTTCCTTCAGTAAAGAGGGCAAATGAATAGGACAGAATGAATTGGAAAAATATAAATTGACTGCTGGTCTTGAGAACTGTGAAACTTGACATATGGTCAAGGGGTTGATTTTTTTTGTGAATATCGAGATAGTGGAACTGCTAGGAGCTCCAACTCTGTTTAATTGTCAAGTGCATCTTTTCAGGTAACTCACAACGACCGAGACTGGCAATGGAGTGAACAGAAAATTTTCATTATGAATCCAAGAGAAAAGATTTGCACTCTGAATTTAATATATTACCATAAATCTCAGCCAAGGACTAACATCATATAACAAGAAATGAAGAAAAAGAATGAAATAATTTGATTTCCCCAAACAATTAAATAAGTCTCCTAATCTGTCCAACATCCAAGCTGGCCATTTCAATTAAAACAACCCCCAAGCTAGAACAGCTAATACAACCAACAAACCACCCTTAAAGCTTGAAGCACCGCTTGTTGGAGCAACAGCCGGAGCCTCAAACTCCACCGGAGAAGGTGCCGGAGAAATGAGCCTGTGCCTTGAAGACAGAACCACCACAACCAACTTCTCACCTTTCTCACAGTTTCCCTTCACTCCACTGATGAAGTAGAAGGGCCCAGATCGGTCCAGCCCCACCTTGGTGTTTCCATCCTTGTATTCTGCAATTGGGTTTGTAGTGTTGCAGCTAACATAAGCTTCCTTGGTCACTTGCAACACCGAGTCTTTCTGAGCATCATATTTCCAGACTGAAAAAAGAGACATGTCAAATGGGTCATTTTCTAAACAAATTAATAGTCAATATACACACATGCAGCAAGAATGAAGTAGCGGTTACCAAGAGAATCTCCGATTCGGAAACGGGAACTCTCAGCCCAGTGATTAAGAGAATCAGATTCTGAAGAAGGGACCTTCCATGCATCTGTTTTGCCACCAACCACGATATCTTTAGCTTCGCAGAAGCTGAGTAGAAGAAGTGTGAGCATCATAGAAGACGCTAGAGTGGTTGAAACAGAAGCCATGGAACTGAGAGAGAAGAAGCTTGAATTGATGGATGTATTAGTGTGAAAGATTTTTGGGAGAAAGTGAGAGTGAGATGGTTTTCACAAGGGTCTCGTTGTGCTGAATTTATAAGAGAAAAGAGAGAAGTAGCCGTTACGATGTCAGGACAGGACAGGCCTGAGTGGGCTTCTAGGCTCTGTGTGCGTTACCAAGGAGGTAACGGTTATATTTTTTTTTTTTCTTAAGGGCGATAAGGTATCGTGTAACGGTCGAAACAAAAGTAAATTTCTTTTTTAAATTTTAGAAGTCTGTTACTAATCGGTTACAAGTCTAATGCCCACCAAAAACAAGATAATTCATAAATGCATACGCTGATAACACTAAGCATAACATGAAAACACTTGTACTTGTGCAACGCCATGCAACTGCTACGTGTAGAGAAACGAAGCCTTCGTGTAAAAACACCACTACCCAAACGTGGCAAAACAGCTTCTTCACCCACAGACAGATTTAACCCCCCACCGAGTTTCAGAAAACAAGAGAATGGCAGGGGATGAAGATTGGAGAAGAAATGCAGACACCCACAAGATGAGTCCTGAAGAGGTGAAGAGAGCGGGTGTGGACGGGTCCAGGAGGCCACCGGGCCACCATCCTGGTGAAGTGCTACACCAGAGACGCAATCTACCGTTCAGCACCACCACTATGGCAGTTGCCGGCTTCCTCATCATTGCTACGGTTGGATACTTAACCTTATATGCTAAGAAAAAGCCTGAAGCCGACGCCCGTGATGTTGCCAGGGTGTCTGCTAATACAGCGAGGCCAGAGGATACTCATCCTAGGAAGTAGTCTGTTTTTAAAGTTATAATATGTAATGGTTATGGTAGTTTGTTTCCCAGCTTTATTCAGTATTCAGTGTTCTGTTTGATATGCAAATGTTTCAAATCCGTAGAGCACCCAAGAACAGAGATTCTAAAACTTGAATTTAAACCAATTCAAATACATTAAACATCATCTATAATATGAATATCAACGACGCTGAAAAGAATATAAGATTGAATATAATCACAAGCCTCCTGACAACCTATATTAGAAAGGTGTTCGACAAAAATAAGAACAAATATTGTATAAAAACAGAATTATAATCTCGTCTCCGTTCAAAAATGAGCATGAAAGTTTACATCTGAAGGGCATAATTATACGTTACTTCTCTTGAGATGATGATCTGTGTTGGAAGTGAAGAATAAGAACACTCTAACCCAGTACCTCTAGTTGCATCAATTAATCGATTTTCACCGATGAGTAAATGAGCCTAGTGAACCAAAAGCACGCATAAAACCCGATGGTACCGGTTAGGACAAAAAATGCATAAGAAGCTATCAGCATGTATCCGAAGTATAGCACCCCAGATACCAGCTTGGTGATTTCAAGCTTTGTGAAGAAGTAGAATGTAGCATAAAGGAAGAGGTATAGTGCTGAGGAGCCTGAGGTGAGATATGACCTCCACCACCAAAGGTAGTCCTCGCTGCACAACTGGAAATAGCAGAGTACGATGGTTATTTCAGCACAAGTAACAATGAGGATACAGAACACCAAGAAGAGGAAGCCGAAGATGTAGTAAAACTGATTCAGCCAGATTGAGGTGAGGATGAAGAAGAGTTCGATGAAAACAGCTCCAAATGGGAGGATTCCTCCTATTAGAATTGAGAAGATTGGGTTCATGTACCAGGCCTGCTCTGGGATTTGCCTTGGGATTTTATTTGTTTTCACAGGATCCTCAATTGCTGCCTTCTTGAAACCAACATAACTACCCACATATACAAGTGGGAGTGATATACCAAACCATAAGACAATCAAAGCAAACATTGTCCCAAATGGCACAGCTCCTGACGATTTCTGGCCCCAAATGAGAGCATTCAAGACAAAGAAAATGGCAGAGACAATTCCAGGGAACATGATTGCAGTTCTGAAAGCGGTTTTCCTCCAGTCTGATCCTTTGAACATTTTGTACAGACGAGCTGAGGCATAACCAGCAAAAAGGCCCATAAAGACCCAAAGAAGGAGCATGGCTGTCATGAGCCCACCTCGGTTTGAAGGGGAGAGGAAGCCAAGAATGGCAAAGATCATAGTAACAAGTAACATTCCAAAGAACTGAACACCTGTTCCAACATAGACGCACAGTAGATCAGAATTGCTGGGGGGCCTGAAAACATCCCCATGTACAAGCTTCCATCCTGTCTCTTCTTGAGCTTCTTCCTGGGTCTCAAGTTCATTGTACTTAGAAATGTCACGGTATAGTGTCCGTAGCATTATCATAGCCACCATGCCCGAGAGGAAGAGAACAATCATCAAAGAATTGACAATAGAGAACCAGTGTATTTGGTCATCACTCATTAGAAGATATGCATCCCATCTTGATGCCCACTTCACATCACTTTCCTGTAAGGTAGATAGCCGGACAATAACAGATGAGAATGTCTAGATGTCAAATAGTTAGAAGCAGTCAGTCTTTCTCTGCCACTGACATTTCAGTCCACAGGATATGGGAAAGATTTAACAAATAAAATTAAGCTCAGCAATGTTTTCGCCGGGATGGTCCAGATTAAATAGAAACACAGATTGCCTAACTCGTGAGGAGTGTTATGCACCAAAATTTGATGCTCTAGTGACTGAGAAAAAAGAACGAATGCCAACAGTTAAAAAGTTCAACATGCAGGAACATACCTGGAACTCAACATCATAAGTGAATATAATTTCTTTGTTCTCTGCAACTTCTTGAGGAGAGTTGGAATTAACAACTGTGTGTTTGGAGTGGGGATCACATGTTGTTAAACGAACCTTGTCATTCCATTTCCCTTCATATTCATGTTTTACACTGCAAATTACATGTAAATTATGGATACATACATTCACCAAAAGTTTAACTGGGAACAATAAACAACAAAAAAACCCAGAAGAACTGACCTGAATGGTTTAACCTCAAATCCCACAATTCTTGCAGAGTCGGTCTGCAGATCTTTGTGATACTTGACAGTAAATGCCAAGTGGTTGTGGATAAAATACTTTTCATCCTTGGTCTGTTTTAATCATAAGAAAGTAAGTAAAAGAAGAAAGTGGAGCACTAAAAGGAAAAGGAAAAAGGAAAAGGAGCTTCAGTGCTGATAAATATTGGATATACCCCAGTATATTGGCCTTTGAGACCAACATGAAAGCCAAGCTGATAAACAGTTGGAGATTCCTGATCTATCCGTCTTAACGGAACAACCAGAGGAAGATTATCAAGGATCCTGTAGTGTGCATGACAGATTTAATAAATAGCAACTTCAAAACAAATCTCAATGAAATTAGAAGCTATATTTAAATATCTAACTAAATCAATCCCATACATGTTGACACGATATTCATCATCAATCTTCTCCTTGAACTCCTTTGCAGTTTTGGCATCAAGCACAATCCGACAAACAATATTGCACATTTGTGGTTCCCTCATTTTAAACTGCAAAATTTTGAATCAGCAAAAATGCCAATAACAATAAAATTATGAACTGTCTTAGACAAATATAGTGTCCGTAGAAACTAACCACATAAGGAGAGTTTTCAATGCGATCACCGCGAAGCACTTCCCCAAGATTCTCTGCACTGTCCACTATTTTTTTGGGTTGACAGTACGGAAGGGAATAAAAAGAGTAAGGAAGCTGGGTCTTCGTAGAGGTCAATTTGTTCACTTTCACCTTCAACTCATCTCCCTGCACCCGAAAAAAGACTTTAATCACAGCCAATTCCCAATGAATTCTTATTGACATTAGGCAAATAGCAAGAATTCAGAATCTCGATTATAAAACAAAATATCACGATGCTGATCCACATTTTTTCACTTCAACTAATCATCAAGCATCATTTCCAAACTTTTTCACTTAACTTCAATTAGTTAGCAATAAATTTAGAAAGACAACATGCAAAATAACATTTTTGGCCGGCATTATAGATTCAGAGATGACACAAGACCCTCGTTCACCAACAACCAAAGCTCTTAAGTCATTTCAACTGTGTACTAAACGGAAAGAAATTTACCCTAGAAAGACCTAGAAATTACAAATTCAGCTAAGCTACCACAATATTTCATCATGCAACATCGAATTACATGCATGACAAAGGAACAAAAAACACAGTAAGTGACAACAAACGTAGAACTCGTATAAATCAAAACCATTCACAACTAATTATTTATCATCATTCGATAGTTCTCACAAAAACAAAAAATATCAATAGATTCTTAGCTTACACTAACCACGAATTCATCAGCATTACATCTAACAAACATTAAAATCAAAAAACAATTTCCATGCAAACAACCAAATCACCAATAAATAAAACAAATCTACAAGCTTTAATTCAGATCAGAAAATATCAAGAGAGAAATCAAGTGATGAAAGTTGACCTTGAGGAAGTCATCGGGAGCCACACCAGGGAGGTAGAAACAGAAGGAGCCATGGATGAGATTGAGAAGCAGAAGAACTGCAGCGATGGTCGTGGATCTTCTTCGAAAATCCATGGCGTTTGTTTGTTTGTTTGTTTCCAGAGAAAAGAGATGGGAAATTTTTTTTAGATCTGTTTTGTTTATAAAAGAAATAAGAGAGCGAAGCAGGGGCCGGTCCTGGACACTATATCGGAGAACCCCAGTCTCTCTCCTGTTTGATTCTAACTATTTGGTACGGTGAATTTTCATGATCTCCTCTGATTTTGCCACGTCAGGTCTGTTTCTTAACTTTTTTGATCCTGTGGGTCCACGTAATTAGCTAACCAGTCTATTACTATAACATGAAAATCATTTATTTGTTGTAAATATTTTTATGGTATGTTCATTATTGATTTTAGAGTAAACGACATTTACCCACCCAAGGTTTGGCGAATCTATAAGCTCCCACCCATGGTTTCATACATTGCATATTCCCACCCTTAAATTAACCCTGATAATGACTTTTGACTCGCAAGTGCTATTATTATATTGCCCTTCACTTTTGATTACACCGCCACCCAGCCACCATCATCTTTTCTTTTCTTCTACACTATTATCTTTTTCTTCACCAGCAACATCCAGCCACCATCATCTTTTCTTTTCTTCCACACCATTATCTTTTTCTTTTCTTCTTTATTTCTTCATCTTCCCCTTATTTCTTTCATCACCACCTTTGTCACTCACCATCACCACCTCTTCCCCTTATTTCTTTCATCACCACCCGTCACTAACCATCACCACCCCTTCCTCTTCCCCTCATCCCCTTTCTTTCTTTTTTTCTCACCAAATAAACAACCCAGCATCACCATTATTTTTTTTTCTTTGTTTTTTTTAATCTTTTCACCACCCCCCGTCACTCACCATCACCACCTCTTCCCTTTGTTTCTTTCATCACCACCTCTGTCACTCACCATCACCACATCTTCCCCTTATTTCTTTCATCACCACCCGTCACTAACCATCACCACCCCTTCCCACATACAAACCACCTCACCATCACCATCTAGCCACCACCACCCTGAAGTCACTACTACCACCACAAACCACCACCAAATCAATCACAAATACCACCACAAACCACCACCAAATCTGTAACAAATATAGCCACAAACCCACCCAAAAGCCACCACAAATACACCAAAAAACCCACATACAAACCCATCCAAAAACAACCACAAGTCAAAATTCTCTCTCTAAAACTTAGCGAAGATGATGCACATGACTTTCTACTGAGGTGTGGCTTGGCCGTCCGTTGATGTTGAGGTGCCACTGCTCTAGAAGAAGGTCGCTGGAAAGTTATTGGTAGGGAGGATTGTTAGGACGGTATTGTTTGTAATTGTCACAGGAAAATCAAAATATTGAATCTGTGTTTTAGATTTCGTTTTTGGCATGAATAATTTTTAGGATTTGCTTATTAAATGTGATGAGATTTTTAAGGGAGTTTTTATTGAAGGATGCATGTGTGGAAGGATG
>WYDK02118167.1:6310813-6327504 GCA_009867345.2 Toxicodendron radicans
CGGGCTTATAACTGTGAAATTATGCTTTCAAAGGTTAAAATTCCCTTGCCTGATTTGATGGTAAGCTGAATTATTGGGTTTTTTTTTGGAAGTAAACTTCTTGATAAATTTATCTAAACCTAGGTTCTTCAAGAAATTCAATTCAAAATGATAATATATTGCATATTTGACCATTGTGGAGTTACTTGTTACCCCTTTTCATGTTCTGTTATGCTTTCTTACCCAAGATTTTTTGTTACATATTATATAGTACATTTTGAATTAACTTGCTCCTGGCTTTTACTTGGGTAGCACAGTGGGATTGGGGTAAATCTTAGGAGCGAATCTTGCTGATTAATTCCTTTTCTTTCTTAAATAAAAAATTGAAACAATTTTCTGTTTCTTGGAGGGTACATATACCAAATCTTCCACAGTTAATTTCTCATGAGAACATAGGGGATCATTTCCTTTTAAACTTCCCTGACCTTGCAGATTGTTCACTGATTAGGAAATTATAGTTCCGCCAATTCAAATGTTCACAGATTAGAGCCCATGGGGTAGTTATCTTACATTTGTTTCATTCCTGCTAATGTCTCACAGAGTTCAGTCCTTTTATTGGATGATTCAGCATTGGATGTTGATCAGGTTGATAACCTTATTAAGTTTTGTCCGACTAAAGAAGAGATGGAATTACTCAAGGTATTGAAAATGTGTACGCTTTTCTGTCATAAAAACGTGTGCTTTTCCTTTTCCTATCAGTAGAAATCTTTCTTTAATATCATGGTGCTTCTTCAGACTTACAGTTGTACATTTGTGTTCAGAATTATAATGGCAATAAGGAAAACTTGGGAAAATGTGAACAAGTGAGTATAATATTCTTTTGCTTATGTTGTTTTTCTCTTTCAAATTTATGTTATTGTCCAGTTTGGCTATTTCCACCCTTATGAACTGATACTACAAATAAACTGGCTTACCTTGCCCTTTCATTATTCTTTCTTTCAATTAATCAAACAATGGAAAAAGATCTACGATGATAACATGTGAGCTTAAGTTGTAGCGTTGACATATATGATTTGGGAAAATAACATTCAACTGTCTCTTCTATTTTATTCTAATTAACAGCCTTGTGCATTTTGTGATAGTTCTTCTTAGAACTGATGAAAGTGCCACGGGTGGAATCAAAGCTAAGAGTTTTCTCATTTAAAATACAATTCCGTACCCAGGTGAGAGGACAATCTATTTGATCTTCTGGCTCATATGATGCTTCCCGGTGTTGTTTTTACCAGTTTTCATGTAGCATTTTCTTTTCTTTTTCCAGGTTTCTGACCTTAGAAATAATTTGAACGTTATAAATTCTGCATCTGAAGAGGCAAGTTGCTCTTTTTTTCTAATTTTCTAGCTCCTTTAAATGATAATATTTCGTTTAACATTCTCATCTTTCACACCATGTTTAACATTCTCATCTTTCACACCATGTTTAACATTCTCATCGTTCACACCATTGCTACCATTGTGCTCAACAGGTCAGAAATTCAGTCAAGTTGAAAAGGATCATGCAAACTATTCTTTCTCTGGGTAATGCTTTGAATCATGGAACCGCAAGGGGTGAGTTACATCTGATATGTTAGTTCTTGTCTTTGTGTACCATCTGAAGAATTGATATTATGTGTATCTTTGCATTCTAAATTTATTTCATCACAAGATAACTAATGAGTTTATAGTCTTAAGTTAGGAATGGATTATGGTCTGTTAGTGTAAACTTGAAAAAGTACAAGAAATGGAGGGTGAATACTTAAGTTGGGTTGGGACACAAGGATTAGCAGTGACTTATTAGGATAAGTAAAAGAAAGGAGCAACCACTCTGACAGGAATTAGGCGATTTTGAAGTTGAATATGAGAACTAATGTACGACATTGATGGTATATGTGCCACCTTCAATGATCGAGTCCATAGATTTTTATTCTCTCTTTGCTTTTCCTTTTATTTTTTAATTGTTATATTATTATTACTAGGTGTAGCATGGTGTTATCTAAATTTTGTAGGTAGCTAAGGTGCATACAGCATGTGCTAACACTTGATTGCTTTTTGCCAATGGATATTCCAGTCATTCATAATCTCAAGCAATTTCTTTTGTTTGTCCTGTGTATTCTTTCTTGTGAGAACTTATATATGCTATTGTTATTTGTTCCTTTATTGAGATTTTGATATCATTGCTGAAGGTTCTGCTGTGGGATTCCGATTGGATAGTCTCCTCAAACTCACTGATACTCGAGCCCGGAACAACAAGATGACTCTCATGCATTATCTGTGTAAGGTAGAATGCCTAGTAACACATGCATTGCTTGCACACTTTGTTCCAGTCCATGGGTCTATTCTCTTAATAAGAGTAGATGGCATTACCTTTTCCTCCTTTGACTTAGATTTTAGCTTCAAATAAATGTTCATATGTGTATCTATTTGATGTATATTATATGTGGTTGTCTCTATGTGGGTATCTCTGATATTACGTCATTGTGTCTTGCTTATGTGTGCGCACAATCAGGTATCTTTTGATTGGAATTAATATGCATGAGTATGGCCTGCTTTTATATTGTGAGATTTTATAAATTGGAAATAAATTGATTTATGGTGGAGACAAATGTAATAGGTTCTATAAAAGAAAATCCTTTCAGAAAAAATGTAAAAGGATGAGCCTTTGCATTTTACTAATTTGGTCCCACCTGGTTTCATTTGTGAACTTTAGATAGAAAATATCCGAAAGAGAACAGAATCATAATGTGTAGGTCCTATTTAAAGTAACATTTGTCCTTAATATAGATTTAAGTCGCAAGCGGAGAAAGATGAGGTGAAGCTTCCTATAGTTAAACCAGGTCAACTCAATATGTATCCATGTATCGTACTGCCTTGTACATAAGAGCAATAATATTTTGGTGGAAGTATAAAGCACAGAACATAGGTCTTAGAAATTTTTGTTTGATAAATGACACCTTTGCCAACTTCCTCGGTTACCCTTCTCAGCAACCTTCTCTTCATTAGTGAATTTGATGAATGGAAATCCTAAATTTTTTGCATAAGTCCTTTTCTTCAGTTTATGCATTGTACAGTGGAGATGTGATTAAATATTAATTTGTGGTATAAAAATTATTCTGTTTGTTCTTTCTGCATCATGTTTGGCCATAGATTAGTCTTGATGCTACCCTGAAAACCAGTATTGTTTGCCTTTTTGTGATCATTTTTTGGCTTTCCAAGCTGTAGGTACTTGCTGAAAAATTGCCAGAACTTCTAGATTTTCCAAAAGATCTTGTGAGCTTGGAGGCTGCAACTAAGGTACACTTTTCTTTCCTCTTTTTTTTTTTTTTTTTTTTCTGGGCTTGTTCTTATGACAATTAATTTTCTGTGTAGCATGATGTGCTAAATGATTAATCATTATGCAGATACAACTAAAATATTTGGCAGAGGAAATGCAAGCTATTAGTAAAGGACTGGAAAAGGTTGAACAGGAATTGACTGCCTCCGAAAATGATGGTTTAGTGTCGGAGAATTTTTGCAAGGTAATTCCTGGGCAACAGCTACTTATGCATTTATTATGTAGACGGTTCCTCCAAGTATGTCTATTGCATAGATTCTCTGTTGTTAATGAACGTGTTGCTTCTTAAAGCTTTGCAATAAGCTTTGGACATCTCAAGACACGTTTCACTATCAATACTACACAATGGAAATAAGCCACAACTTTGGGAATGGAGATATATGTTGCTTGTAACCAGTGTGACCTTTACTTTGGTTCTTTCAATATGTTTGATTTGGCCTTTGCCACGAGCTTAATATCATAAAGAATTTGTTGGTGTCAACAACTTCTATTATGGGAAATTTGCTTCGAGCCATTTACTGCAACTAGTAGCCAATTTTTCTTCAAATGTTCATGAAGGACAAGAATATTTACTGCAACTATATCATAATTTATAAGCTTTGCAATCTTTGACACCTAATGCTCCCAGTAGGACAGAATATTTTCCTTGATATAGCCCTATTCAAGGAGGACATGACCTTTTTCCTGTGTGAACACTTCAGTTATAATAACACCAAGTTACCTAAATGATTATTTTCTTTTATTAGGACCACTAGTAGTCTGTGTTTACACTTTCTGGCTGTTTATATTCTATTTCTTTTAGTTGCTAACAATTTTTTTCTCCTGCGTTTGAAATAGACTCTAAAGGAGTTCCTTAGTTTTGCTGAAGGTGAAGTGAGGTCTTTGGCATCTCTTTATTCTGGTGTGGTATGTATATTCGTTTACTTATTTGTTGTTATTTGACGCTTCTTGTATGGTTGTAACATAAGATGCAAGTATTGCTCTTAAGAATTTGGATATTTTCAGGGTAGAAATGCAGATGCATTGGCTCAATATTTTGGGGAAGATCCTGCACGTTGCCCTTTTGAGCAAGGTACTGTTTGGTTGTGATAATTTTGATTTATCTGCATTTCTGTTATGCTGCACCAGAATTAGCAAAGAAAGTTACTTCTGGAAATGTGGTTGAGAACACATTAGATACAGGAATATCAACTTTGATTGTTCTTGAGCACTACTATCATGTAGTCTTGTAGGTTTCTTATTCAGACTTATGCTGGGTGCTTTTTTCTGTGGTATATGTCATTTTTACATTTTATGAAATTCTCAGTTGTGTCTACTCTGCTCAACTTTGTGCGGATGTTTGTCCGAGCGCATGAGGAAAACTGCAAGCAACTGGAATTTGAAAAGAAGAAAGCCCAGAAGGAAGCAGAAAATGAAAAGTTGAAGATGAGTTCTGCCAAAAAGGATTCTTTACACTCAGTAAACAGTCCCTTGAAGACAAACATCATCAAATGATCATCAATTGGTATATGCACCAATTTTTGTTGATCGACACAAGCTGTCACTCCATAGATAATGAAGACCTGTACAAGGATAGGACACAACTAATAACAAGACAAACGAGCAATGATACTGGAGAAGAATAAGAGTATTTATCAGATAGCATAAATAAATAGGAAAATGAAGGTTGTGTCTGGCGATGGATGACAAATAGCCATTTTAATTAGTAAGCCTATCAACCCTAATATTTTCCGTTGGGACTTCTAATCTTTCGTAGCGAATCATCGTATTACTGTTTGGCCATTTGATAATATGATTCATTGTTTTTGGAGCAGAAATGGTGGAGTTGACAAAATCCTGTTGGATGAGCTACAAGTGAGCCAGGCTGCTCAAAGAATTTTGTAAAAATATCAGTATTAGTTTCTTTACCCATTCTATATATTAGATTTATTTTTCTTCAATGTTATATTATTCTTTGTATATTTTTTGAGTTAATAGGGATGTAAATGTTAATATGTAATCTTGTTAGAATGAGTAGAATTTCTTCTTTTCCAAATGGAGAAAAGTGATCTATGTTTTAATTGGTTCAAATTTTCATATCCATGGCATTCATGTTTATATTTCTACATATGTTCAGCTTAATCTGGGATGTAATTTCACCCTTGTAATTCTCATATTAATGTGGTTAATTCCATCCTTGAATCTTGATCCAACAATTCATTTTTAATTATGTCTCGAGTAAGAAAACACCATCAATATGCAGCAATTTTTCAATGTGAAGTACCTGAGATTTTCTAGCATTTTTCAACTGGTTAACCACCCAAACAAAGGCAAATTCTTCCTGTAAGATTATGAAAATATCAATATTAATATGTATATATGAACATACGATGACCATATTCTTAAGTAGTTTAGTACAGTAAACTGTAAACAACTTCTCCACATATATATAGAGGTTTTCTGAAAGTCTTTTAATGGATACAAGTAATCAGAAAAAAAAAAAAGATGAACTCGCACTTCATCAGCCGATAGAACACAAAAAACTAATGAATTTTCATTAGAAATGAGAAGAAGCAATAGCAAGTCCATCTTCCATTAACTGGATTTACACCATTTAACATATGGAATCTGACTATATATTTATCAAGCTGAAGTTCGTTCATTGCATGCATGAACATGAATATTAATATTAATATTGTTGGTTTAAGCAGGAAGTTGCTACTGCTGCAGCTAAAGCTATGGTGAATTTTGGATCTTTAGTTAAGGATGCCACACATTCTTCAATCTTCATCTTCTTGTTGCTAATCATATCTTGCTTTGAAAAGTTGTGAGGTGGTCTTTTATTTTGTTGAATAGTTGAACCAGAAAGAGTAAGATCAAGAGTGACAGCCGATCGATAAGGATTTGATATTTTTGGTGTTGGAGTTGGTAGCGGAGAATGAAAAATGTCCATTGAGCTTTCGGCGGATGAAGAGAAAGATTGACCAAATGAAGATTGAGCTTCATGGTTGTGTTCTCCTTCGTAAGTTGCTACAAGAAATGACTCGTCCTCCATGCATCTCTGAACCTAAATATATGTACATCAACAATAAATAAATTAAATTTTATATATATTCATTTAACCTAGCTAGAAGTATAAGATTTTAAGCTTTTGAGTTAAAGAGATCCGTACCTTCTTTTTCACAGGACATCCAGAAGAAGCCATGGAACACCTGAAATAAGCTCGAGGGGAAGGATTATCTTTAGTAACCTTCTGGCCATATTTCCTCCATTGATATCCATCTTTAACTACCTAAAATCGAAAAAGGAAAGACAAAAACTTGTTATATAATATAAGAACTTTTAACTTTTAACCATTTAAGATGGTATATAATTAACAGACTTATTAATTACCAGGCTCTTGTCCTTGGTGTCCGATTTGACATAGATTTTTGATGATGTCTTGCCCTTTTCATGACTTGCCCTATAGCTATTTTGATGGATATGAGCTTGAAGAGCGTTGCATTTATCAGTCACGGCTTCCACCATAAATCTCAGACGATCATTCTCTTTCCGAACATCCTCCAACTTCGCTTGAAGCACATCCATCTGAAAGAAATCGAAACACAAGAAATATAAAAGTTAAAACCAAGACCCTTTTAATTACCTTTGCTAAGCCTAACAAGAATAGTATTGTTAAAACGAAAGAAAATAGAAGATAGGGAAGCTGGTTCTTATTTATATAGATAGGGAAGAAGAACAAAATATATTATATAATTAAAGGCAAAATTTGGTCGGCAGTAGAAGACCTTTCAGTTTACGCCGCGCCTAAACTAACTAATTAAAATGAAAGAGGAAGAAGAAGAAGACCAGAGAAGGTGGCGATGGCTGCTGTTTTGATTTGTGATTGAGTAAATTGGGCGAGAGAGAAGAAGAGAAATTGGTGTTGGTATTGTTAATAAGAAGGAAAGTCATTGGAATCAAATCCATGTGTTAGAAAATGAGACTTGGACTGATGATGGTATTTAAAAGAGAAATTAGACCTATGAATTCTAAAAGAATATGTAAGCAACATGACATCACCAGATGTGAAGTAAGCTTTAATTACTTCCCTTTATTTGTTTGTTTACATGGGCAACGTGTTTGAGGGGTGCATGTGCTCGCGATTTCTTCTTGTCGGCCAGTGGAAGTTAGCTTTCATAAAGGGATAATTATGTTGTAAAAAACCAGTTACTCTTAGAGTATGTTTTTTAGGTTGTGTTGTGTTACCTTAAACGAGTTATTTGAATCAAGTAGATGATGTTATGACAGTGTCAATTGTTGTTTATGGATACACCCACCTGTTATGTTATTTTTTAGTCTTATATATATATTAGTAATTAAAAGAATATTTTATGTCACAGTTTGTTTTATAATAGATTAAATAAATAAATCCAAAGCTGAAAAATTCAACAAACCCTTTTCTTTATTTGTCAGTTTTATATAATTAATACTGAGAAAATATCCAGAAATTTCAATTCTTTGAATTACATTTTCTCACGAAAGAATTTTCACGGGTTATAAAGCTGGAATCCACAACCAACAAGATGAATTGATACGTCCATTATATTTTAATTAATGGATTGACGAGGAGACTTTAGTTATTAATTTCTGAGTGGTTGTTGCTTAAATTCTTGACAAGTAAATGGTTGTGAATAATTTATTGTTATAATTCTTTAGAATCTTATTTAGGTTTTTCTTATTTTATTATATTGGTCATAATTAAATCAAATTTCTTTGTTTAAGTTTTTTTCATATAGAATAAGATTTTATTTTGACAGAAGAAGAGTTTGAAGATACTTTTGGTGATGACATTGAGATTAACACTTGTGACCACTTTGATTATTTTAACGATCATGATGAGTTATATAAAATTTGATGAATAAATTATTGAAGAAGCACCAATTCCTAAAGAAGAGGGTTGCTTTGATGTACATATGAATAATTTTTAAAGAAATTATTTTGCCATCAATTTTTGTGAAGACGTCTCAAACGAGATGAAATTAAAGGAGATTTTACTTGGTGATTTTTGTTTCCAACAATTGGAGTGATTGGATGAAGGTTGTTGCTTCAATTCTTGTGGGTTTACTACAAGTAAAGTTGTGAATAATAAAAACAAAGGGTTAAGTAGGAAGATAATGGACTTAGTAAGTATTCAAATAGCAGAAATACAAAGAATTTCAACAGAAAATGAAAATAAGTCTAACACGTGGGTTCAGTATCCTTTGAATGTGTTAAATTCATACATAAATGAAGAAGCTACCGAATCTGATATTGTCTTCTTCGACGGCTAGCCAAGAAATCTTAAACACGACTGACTCATTTTATAAAATCAAACTGAATCTTGGACTAATATCATTCATTATTTGTCATTTATCCCATGCGGTCCCTTCATTCTACCTCACTTATTCCATGCAGCCTCAGTCTTCCTCTCGGTTCCCAATAGACTTGTTAACTTCCTAATTAATCCCAGTATATAATAAACCACGAACTGAGGGTATTTTTGTTGGGTGGATGGAGGTAGCAAGAAAACATTCTTGTACTACCCGTAATATAGTATATATATATATATATATATATATATATATGTATGTATGTATGTATGTATGTATGTATGTATCGAGTTACTTGATCAAAAGATGGTTATCCTTAGTTAATTTTGAGGATTTATTTACTGGGTAATGAAAAAGAAAAGAGTTCAAAGTTTAGATGGCGGGCGTACGGTAGCCAAGAAGTCATCAGTTCACATTGATGATTTGATGTGGAGATAAAGGTTTGATAAGGAAGACTTGAAATCTAAAAACACAAAGGAAGGTTAGTTGATAATACTGAGACTGAGAATAGTTGATTGATTTAAAGCTTTAAGCAGTGATGAATCAAACTTCAAAGACAGCAACAGGCCCAAAAACCAGATGCTCAAGTTAATGGTTTAAGAAATTTGGATCGTGTTGTCCAAATCCCACCCACCTTGTTGGCCCCAAATCTGTACCATTTGTCTTCTACTTTTTTATTACTTTTGCGACTTTATGAATTTGTCATTTACTTTTTCACCCTTTATTTTACGTTTTATTTCCTATTGTCGATCATCAATCAATTTAATGTTCATGGTTTGTAGCTTGTGCTGTTGTGCACATGGCAAATGGGTAAGAAATTTAGTTTTTCTTTACGTTGACGTTACTATTTTACACGTGAAATACGTGATTACTTTATATATGAAATACATGAATATTAATATAAGACCTCTTAATTGAATATGTTCTAATAGACATTTTAGGAAGAATAACATGGTGCTAGTTTTGATAACATAATTGTTGAAAGACAGGCTCCATCTAATAGAGCTCACACAAATTTTCCAATCTAAAATAATTGTTGGAGTATAATCGAAAACCTACTTAAAGAAAAATATGATGGTTTAAATCGGTTGAGTCAAAGAAGAGGAGGTGGATGAGTCAAAGAAGAGTAAGGTTATTTGGAAGAAAAAGAGTTGCCACCCACTCGGTTCTTAAACCGGTTCCAGCCTGTGTACAAGAATCTTTGTTCCAGTTTCGATTCCTTGAACTAATAGAATCGATATCGAAACTGCACAGTACTGATTCCATACATTTACCCCTAAGTTTAACAAAGCCGCAAGTATTCTTTTAAGTTAAATTGTTCTGTCACCCTCTCATATTTATAGTGTAATAATCTTATGTAGTTTTGATGTGTAAATGAAGAGTTAAGATAGCGAATGTTATATTAAGTAATATAAGACGAACGTATATCATTTGTAATGAAAGATAATTGGGATTTCATTTGGTAATAACATTTTTTTTAATTGTTAGACAAATTAATTGCACATATTTGCTTATGGTAATTTGCAACATGGATCATATACAAAACATATATAGTACTCTCTAATTAATGTTCACAATAATTAATATTACAAGCAAAATAAATACAGAACTATGAACTCTTCCCCCCTAGTTTTGTTGTGTTGTGTTGTTAGTTTCACCAATTTTCTGATCTTCCTTGGTCAACAAATCTTCCTGAAATGGCTGCTGCAAGTGCTGCTGTGAAATTCGGATCTCTCGTCAAAGAAGCAGCCATTTGTTGAACCAAAATCTGTCGAATTGCGGGCGCTTCAACTTCTTGGACCGACTTTTTTGCATCCTCAAATACTCCACCTTGGAACATATCGAGCGCTACAGCTGGACCTTGAGACCTCCTAGCTGGTGAAACGGGACCAAGGGTCGAGCCTTGGCTCGGACTTAATGACAGTTCAGGTTTTGATGGTTGTGGATGATTGTGCTCTCCTTCGTAAGTAGCCACCAAAACAGATGGATCCTCAGCACTTCTTTGCACCTGAATATTTATGAACAATATGCAAAGTCAGACACAAGAAATCTAACTTGTTTTTCTCTTTGGAAATTAAGCATTTGGTTTAAGCAATTACCTTCTTCTTGACTGGGCAGCTCGGAGCGAATGAGCACTTAAAGTAAGCTCTCGGTGATGGGTTATCTCTGGTGACTTTTTGACCGTATTTTCTCCATTGATATCCATCTTTCACAATCTGTAAATAACAAGATTCAAACAGGTTTTTTAATGATTCAAATAAGGCTAATTAATTAACTTCGAATTCATGCACCAGTTTTTTTTTTTTTTTTGGAGTTGGGAACTTACCAGGCTTGTATCAGAAGCACTAGTGCGCATATAAATCCTGGAAACTTTTGTCTTGCTGTTTTCTTTTGGCCTTTTACATGATTCTTCATCACTAGAACTGCACTCAGTGTGTCCATTAAATCCAATCATTTTGCTGTAATCTTCACTGTCAGATTTTCTCTTCTTTGATACTGTGAGTTCAGTTTCTGGTGAACTGTTTTTGCTTATCAAATCCATGTATTGTTTTTGGAGAAGACTGTAATTCTCGCATAAAATTGCTAACATTTCAGTTAGCTTCTTGTTCTCGATGTTGATCCGATTCAACTCCTCCTCCAAAACGCCAGTCTGTTCCCAAAAAAGGTTTTAAGTTTACATTGCTAGAATTAATATTTAAAGAAACTCAAAATCAAAACCTTTCCATGAACATATTAATTCCCAGAAATTAATTACTCACCTCTTGAGGTTTAACAGATACTTTCTCTTCAAATCCAGCGAAATCTCCTTCGATTTCTCTTTTCTGAAACAAAAACGAACCAAAATAAAAAACATATTCCTTCAACAACCCAGATCAAAACATCCAGAATCTGAACTATAACTAAACTGAGAAAGATTAAAAAAACTCACCGGAATTTCACCTCTGCTGTGAGGAAAAGAATTAAGATTGAGGTCAAGTCTGGTGTCAAAGTCCAACCACGACGAGTCCATTGAAGAAGGCTGATCTGATAAATATCTGAGTATGAACTATGAAGAAGAATCTGGATGAGAGATAGAAATGAAAATTCGGGTCTAAGTGAATGAGAAAACTGATGTAAAGAGAGGTGAAATATATAGAAGAAGATAAACTTAAAGGAAGGAAAGTAGGTGGAAGCAGTCAGCCATTGAAATCCAATCAAGTTGTATGGTCACAATCAAAACAATGAAATTAAATATAATAAAAAAAATTAAATATAATGAATAAAGTAATCTAGAAGAAGGACATGAGAAAGTCATGCACGTCGACACTCTTTGAATATTAATCAGAATTCTTTGTCTTTGTCTTCATCTTGGTCTTTGTCAAGGTCAAGAGTTTTACCGGAGGGATACAGCTACAAATACAATTGAAGAGGTGTTTCTCTATTGACTTCAATTTTATCATCTCATTGACTTTCCAGTTTCCGGGAGCTTTCTTCTCCTTCTTTATTTTATTCATATGCGATATCAACACGTGTCTCACCCAAGTCCACTTAACATTCCACCAAATATCAGTGACCTACCCTAGGCTACTACTACTCTCGCCTATTTTATGGGATTTTTTTTTTAAATATAATTAAATTCATCTCTTGGGGGGTGTTTGTGTGACTTTTTGAAACTATTGGGTGTTGATTAAATTTGATAACTCGTATAGGGAGTATATGAATTACCCTTGTGATAATGTCTAGAGCTAGAGATGGGTCGTCGAGGTTTTATAACCTTGTTGAGTTGATATTATAATGTTTGTGAAAACCTTAAAAATTTGAGAAAATAATATCTCGACAAATTCTAATTTCACATTTTCTTTTTTAAAAACAATTTCACATATCTTGAGATTGGTTGTCAAGGTTTAATGACGTTATCTAGTTGATATTATGTTGTTTTCTATAAATTTTTATGTGAAAACCTTAAAAATTTGTGAAAATAATGTCTCGAACAATTATATTTTTACATTTTATTTTTAGAAACAATTTCATATGTCTTGAGATCGGTTGTCAAGGTTTAATGACACTGTCTAGTTGATATTATATTGTTTTCTATAAATTGTAAAGTGAAAACCTTAAGGAGGCGTTTGGTTCAGGAAATGTCAGATTATTCGGAATATTAGATTAAGAGGAATATAGATTACTTGAAAGATTATTGGGATTCTTGTATGAAATGTGTTTGGTTGAAAGATTTAGAGTTGTAAGTATATTAGATTAATATGTTTGGTTGGGTGTAATAAATGTGTAGGAATGTTATGTTAATTACTTAAATGCCCATATTTTAAAAATATTATTATTCTATTATTATTTTTATTTTATTTTACATTATTATGTATAATATTTTAACCCTTATATTTTAAAACTTAACCAAAACAACCATATTGCAATTTTAAAAAATTACAAAAGCCCCCCACCCCAACCCAGTCAGCGTCTGCCGCTGGCAGCTAACGTCATTCCGGCACACGACCTGTCGGAAACGACCGACAGTGTGTTGATCTGGTCATTTTCGATCGAAAATGGCCAGATCACAGCAGATCTGACCGGAAACGATCAGATCGATTATGGCCATTAACGGCCAATTCAACAAACCCTGGCCGAAAACGGCCAGAATTGATCTGACTGTTTCCAGTTAGATAGGCACACGGCCGATCGTGTGCTGAAATGACATCAGTCGACAGCTGCCATCGGCCAACAGTGGCAATTGGGGGAGGGGCTGGGCTGATGCTGAAATATTTTTTAAGTGTAGGGGTATTTTAGTCTAAAAATATTTTTTATAAGGATAAAAAAGTCTTTATATGTGTTTGTAATTTGTTTAAATATTAAGGGCATTTTTGTCCTAAATTTTCATTAATGAGGGATAAAATTGTAACTTCAAAGAAGATTACCAAATAATCTCAGAATACCACATGTTTTGGAGGTAATCAAAATTACCACATAAATTTAACTATTGGTATTGGAAGATTACCGGAATTTTATATTACATGTCAACCAAAACATGGTAATACAAGTAATATAAGATAACTTAACCTCAGTAATCTCATTTAACCCTCAACCAAACGCCCCCTAAAAGTTTGTGGAAATAATGTCTCGACTAATTCTAATTTCACATTTTCTTTTTTAAAAACAATTTCACATGTTTTGAGATTGGTTGTCAAGGTTTAATGAAACTATCTAGTTGATATTATATTGTTTTCTGTAAATTGTTATGTGAAAACCTTAAAATTTTCCGGAAATAATGTCTCGAATAATTATATTTTCACATTTTCTTTTTAGAAACAATTTCACATGTCTTGAGATCGATTGTCAAGGTTTAATGACACTGTCTAGTTGATATTATATTGTTTTCTATCAATTGTAAAGTGAAAACCTTAAAAGTTTGTGGAAATAATGTCTCGACTAATTCTAATTTCACATTTTCTTTTTAAAAACAAGTTCACATGTATTGAGATCGGTTGTCAAGGTTTAATGACATTATCGAGTTGTTATTAAAATGTTTTCTATAAATTGTTATGTGAAAACCTTAAATTTTTGGTGGAAATAATGTCTCCACTAATTCTAATTTCACATTTTCTTTTTTAAAAACAATTGCACATGTCTTGAGATAACTTGTCAATGTTTAATAATGTTTACGAGTTGATAGTATAATGTCTTTTGTAAATTGTTATATGAAAACCTTATAATTTTGTGGAAATAATGTCTCGTCTAATTATAATTTCACATTTTTCTTTTTTAAAAAAAATTTCATATGTCTTGTAACATAAAAATAATGAGTTTTTTAAATTTAAAATTTAAATATATGTAGTTATTTTTTGAAATAAGAAAACTTAAATCTCTAAGAAAACGCGTATGGATAAAGTTTCTTTGAAATCAGTTTTTTGAAGATAAAATCAAATTCTTTTATAATTTTAAAGTTTCAAAATGGTATTTGGATATTATATCACCAATAAAAAAAATTATTTAATATGATTTAATTTGATGGTATTGGTAGCTATAAAAATGGCAAAGATAGTAGTAGTAAAAGGATCTATAAGAATAGGAAAACTTAATAGAGCTACCCAATGTTTAGTGACAATACATTAATCTCCCCAATATTTTAAAATATTTAGAACTACCTCCCATCCATTAGTAAAAGTATATTTGACTTAAAAAAAAAAAAAAAAAAAAAAGCCAATAGGTTGTCCGTAATCAAATTTTTTGTGATTAATCAGAGAAAAAGAAGATAATGTTCAAACGTGTTTTGTATTGACGAAGTTACTAAATAAGTTGCGGTTCTCCTCGGACGACGATCTTCTGTTGTGTAAAAACTAAAACATGTGAAAATATTAAATATTTGAAAGATTGTTGTATTTTCACAAAACTTTAGATAGGTCAAATGTAAAATTTTTTTTTTTTTTAATCTTTTTTCCCAACTAATTAGGAACAGAAGAAGATGCTGTCCTTGTCCACTCGGTCACGTCGCTTTTTGTTGACTCTATAAAAAGGCATAGGCCCATCTAAGCCCACACGGTTTTGAAACTTATTGTGTTTCCCAACTTTCAACCAACCTTAGACTTTCTTATCCATCCACTTTCTTTTTTTTTTTTTTTTAATCTCAAATGAAAGCTGTCTCTAGAAGAAAAAAAAAAAACCTATGTCATTATGATTTGTTATTCAAAAATATTTTTCAAAAAAAAAAAAGTTATTTAATACAAAACTCCGTTTACCTTCGAGCAAAATCAAAGAAACGGATGAAACCTGAGATTCGAGAAAGTGGAAATATAAAAATATGACTTTTTCTTTAAAGAAACATAAAATAAGGGATTCATTAGGTCTTACCTAGTTACAAACACAATTGAATTCATCTTGATCTTCTTTTATTATTTCTTGATGTTGATACGAATAAATTAAATAAAATAATTGAAGATACCCTAATTGAATAGAGTTTTGGTGGTGTTCATAATTAATTAATTAATTAATTGGTATTTTTTGAAATTAAATGGGTGGAGTGGATCTGGATTCAAATTATTATCTTTGATGGTTGTGATTTTGAGGGTTATAATGTTTGAAATTCTTTTGAGGGTAGAAAATATCTACCTTGGTTGCATAAAGATTACAGTATAGTCAAATGCATATCATGGTCTTAGAGAATTGAAAAGCAAGATGGGTTTTGAGGTATATTGACCACCATTATCGAAGCTTGGGGACAAGGTGAATTGGCTGCTTGTTACGAGATTCTTTTATTGTGGTAAAGTTTAAGAGATCAACTCCAAATTGGATATGGCAATCATAAGGTAGTGTGAAACCCAGAAGTCGGCATATGAAACCAAATTGAGCAAGACTTTAATAAATTCTTTTGTTTGTTGTGTTCTTGAGAAGGAGAAGTAATATATATACATACATATATCAAGTCTTTGTTTCTTTATGTGAAGACTTAAAATTGTGATGAATATCAAGTCATTGTTTGCTTTCAATGAAAGTACAGTGGGATAATATTATATAAACAAATTCAAGAAGAGAATGTTCGTTCTATCGAGAGTATATTATATGTTCACACTTATAATCAAACCTCCAACCGGCTCCAGAAATTAGCAGCAGGTTAGAGTGAGGGTCTTATCCAAAATGTATGAACCCGTACTGGACAAAACTTGGTTGTTTGATCTTACACGTTATCTTAAAGGTCAAGAAGAAAAATCCAAAAAGAGACTTGCCGGGAATCTTCTTGGGAGATAAGATATTTGTAAAAAGGAAAAGCAAAGTGATTATTTTCACTGTCATCTCGTCAACTCTTATACTATAATATTATAATAAATCAACTGTTAAAATTTTAATTCAAAGGATCTCAACCCTTGATTAAAAAGATATATCATTATAACTAAGATAATATTATTATTTTTAAAAGTGTGTTTGGTTCGCGGTAATATAAGATTATTACGGTAATCTATCTTTTAATCCAGTCAATATCATGTTTGTTTGTTTGTCAAGTAATCAAAGATTTTGATAATCTTCCAATATCAATA
>WYDK02118167.1:6342558-6353272 GCA_009867345.2 Toxicodendron radicans
TAAAGGAATTCATTGATCAAAGTCCAAACTTCACACAAAAATTTGAAAAACATATATTAATCTGGAGTTAGTAAAAAGCCAAAACGGGCGGGCGTTTTATTAAGACCAAATAATATGAATAAAGATCTTACGAAAAGCAAACTCAAAGAAAGGCTGCAAGATAGAATAAACACTTTGAGCCACAAGTGGCAGAGGACATGCCAACTTTACCCAATTAGGTAGAATGAACATATGCACAACATTAGCTTAATATTATATTACAAAAATAAATTCTTACGTATACAATATGGTATGGCAGTGATTATTCAACAGGAAAAAAGATGAAGCAAAGTCAATACTAACATTCGATCTTTCGGCCACCAGACTTTGACCTTTGAACCAACCAGATTCTCGCCAAGTTCCTCAGTATCAGTTGCCTGCCACAACAATCACTTCATAAGAATCAACTGCAAAATTACACAGGTGACATGGTCTCCAAGCTAACAAGAATTAGCATATATTTCCTTTCCTGAGGAATGATTATGTGAAGCAAGCAGAAGTCAACCAAATATAACATGTGCACATGCAGTAGATACTAACAACCAAAAGTAAAAAGAAATGCCAACAGAATAAGGTCAAGACAGCAAGGAGAACAAATAACTTGTCATTATCAAGATGGACAATCTATTGCCTGATTAGAAAGAAGGATTTCTAGCATTGAATCCCAAATAAAAAAAATGAAAGATTGTGGAGTTAAGTTGTCTCAACATAAATCTACCGACTTTATCAAGTCCAGTATGAGCAACCGTAGCTAAGTTTGATAAGAATACACAGAAACCCCAAATTAAAGAGGACTTTAACCACTTGCTACAACCTATGAAGGTACCATATGATAAAAAGAATGACTAGCACAAAACAATTTTTTCAAAATCACCCGACCAAAATAATGATACCCCAAAAAACAAAACAACCAGAAAAGACAAAACACATTACAACCTTGATCTAAGAATACATACCTTTTCTTTCCCAGGAGTCCGCTTCCTCTTGGAATTCGTCTTAGGGGTGTCCTCAAAGCGACGCTCATCTTTAATTGGTTTTGTAGCTGACTTTGGTGAAGAAATCAAGTCCTAAACAAATATTAAGAGAACCATCTCTCCTAGTCAGTATATCAAATTTGGCATGCAATGTTTATAAATCGTAATATTAACAAACAACAAGGTCGCAATTAAGAAGCCAAAGTGAGAGTACTTTATCTTCTTTTGTTGATGATTTTATTACATCTTTTCCAGGAATAGCTTTTTCCTTCCTTTTCTTATCATCTGGCTGCTTTAACGCGGATCCATCTCCATTGTTACTGCTAACATCAACTTTTTTAGCTGACTTCAGCAGCTTTGCTTCTGAATCATTAGAGGTGCCGCTTTCTTTCTTTGAACCTTCTCCAGTTGGAATTTTATCCTCATTACCAGACCCAGTAAGCACTTTTTTTCCTAACTGCTTATGTGGTTTTGCTTCTGAATCACTTGTTCCTTCAGATGCCTTTCTGGAAACATCATCAGCAGATGGTGTGGCCTCTTTAACCAAACTCTCTTTTCTCTTTGCTCGGCTGCTCCTTTGGGCACGACCTTCATTAGGAAGGCTTCCACTTGCAGAAGGGGAAACAGCATCTGCGGATTCACTTTCTGTAGCCTTAGGAGACAAAATCTTAATACTGGTCACTTTTTCAGTTTCTGAAGACACAGCCCCCTCAACCAATGGTTCCCCATGAGGTGAACTCGGAACATCCTTGCTGCCACTTTTATGATCCAGAAGTGTCTCAGCTTCCTTTTCACTATCAATATGAGAACTGTCAGAAGGTTCTGTCACTTTCACCAAAGAATTAGGTTTCTTTCCTCTCCTCTTGGTAGTTTGTTCAGGCTTATGTTCTGCATTAACCACCTTATCAGTGACCGAAATATCAGGTTCTGCATTGCTCAATGTATCAACATTCTTGGACTGTTCAGCATGAAGACCATGTTCTTTCTTCTTTGAAGAGTCATCTTCTCCAGTCTGTGTTACACCATTGTTAACAACTGACTTGGATGATCTATCATTAGCAGGATCAATTTGTTCAGTAGAAGCTGCCTCTGTTGCAATCTCTTTGTCCACCTAATAATAGTTGCAAGGACAGATAAATTACCATTTCAAGGTTAGGGATACCAAGACAAGGGATGAAAACAGTGGATTAATAAAATGCGGATGTTGAGAGATGGATTAATAGGCAAAATAGAACGATCAGAATTAATTTGAAAGCAAAAATACCTGGGCTGGCTCATCCAGTGATGCCCCGACTGACTTGCTCTCATTCTCGTCAGCCTGCAGAAAAGTTGAGCACAATAAAGTAATGAAAAACTAATTAAAAATTAATCCACACAAAACAGATAAATGCATACTGAATATTAAATCAATGTCATCTAATTACTTAGCCAGCTGTTAGATGTCATGCACACATAAATTAGGTTTCTCACACAAGATTAACACAAGCTTCCAAATTTAAATTCACTCCAAGCAATTATAAAGAATTTACCATTCACAACAGCAAGCACAGATAACAATTAAGATAGATAGTAGACAAGGTCTCTGGAAAAATTCAACAGAAATCAAATACAGCTAACACAGCTCTGTTCAAAGATATGAATAATGCAGTTCTGTTGAAGAGTTCTTATAGAATGAATTGGTTAAAGCACACACCATTATGTTTAGTAGAACAGGTGATGGTTGAAATCTTGAAGAAGAGGAGAGACTGAGGCAGCAGATTGGAGGTGATGATCTCACTAAGCACTCAATAAAAACAATGGCTAATAGCTATGCTAACAAGATACACTGGGTTTGGCTTAAGAGAAGTTACAGCAGCAGCCTAGTTATGGAGACTGCATTCAGGGTGCAGGGGCAAAGCTGGCTAGATATGGTCTCAAGTATAACTGAAAACTGTTATCCCCATTGGTTGTCTATTACAAGATGAAGGTAGCTGTACAAGAGGAGCATTAACAAATCACAGGAAAAGATTATTCAACTGCACTAGCAACACATCATTGTACACACACACATATTTAATCTTTTTTTTTTTTTTGGGGTAAACCCGGTAAATATATTAGAAGAAAGGATAGGATACACAGAAAGGAGGAACAAGCCTCAAAAAAAAAACTAACTTGAACAGTCCCAAGAAACAAAGAAACAAAACCAAAGCCTATACAAAAGGCCTCACAAACAAATGACTATTTACAAGAGTAAACAAGAGGAAGCCAAGATACGTACTAAAAAACCAGGCCAAGGCTCTATAAACAAGCAAAACAGAAAACACTATGATAACCATTAGTCCAGGTCAGGTAAGTCCAAATCTGTAAACCCCCAGTAGAACCAACCTGACCATACACAGCGCACCTACTAGTATGGTACCCAGATCGCAATAAGAGGCAATGGATAATCATAAGAGACATCCAAACCAGGGGCAGTATCAACCAGATAACTCTATTTTTTAATGCAGTCATCAGGGCGATTCCAATTCGCCAGAACATGTCAAACCCGAGAGTTATCTTTGAACTTAAGAGAAAAAAGTCTAAGTCTAACCTCTGTAACAATGATATTCACAAGTGTATCAGTACTCCTAAAGAGCTTTTCGAAAATGCGATAATTTCTCTCTTGCCAGATGAAGTACACAGCCGCACATAAGAGAAGTTTCCCAATAACAGCTTCAATGCTCTTACCTTTGAACTTAGAGGCACACCAGGAAATAGTATTTTGCCAAGTGCAAGAAGGGGGCGAAAAATTACCTTTGGAGTTCACAGAATGTCAAACCGTCTGAGTATAAGGACATTGAAAAAAAAACAGGTGATCATGAGAATCCATGCCCATGTGACACAGGTGACAAAGAAGGTCAGCAGGGTCTCTCCAACTAGTCATTTTATCCTGGGTGAGGAGTTTGAATTTGAAAGCTAGCCACGTAATAAAGGAGTGTCTTGGGATACAAACACCATTCCAAATGAGCAAATTCCACGGGGGTTGTGGGTTAGGCCTAGATAGATCTTGCCAGGCAAGTTTAGTGGAAAATCGAACCTGTTTCCCTTCAGAATTTTGCCAATAGAAGCAATTTTCAGTACCTTCAGTAAGAGGAGGGAGGTTGGCTTCCATTAAGTTGGGGCAGCGAGAAAGAACAACATTAGGCCAGCACCACATGCCATTAATAAACACATCCTTGACACAGGCATTAGAACCAAGTCCTGACTCATAAAACAAACGTTGTGGGATGTATTTATCCAAAGGCCCCAAAGGGTGCCAATTATCAAACCATAAAGAGACCTTGTGCCCGCCCCAAGGGTAGTTTTGATATGGTGGCGAAACTTATCCCTCATAGCAAGCAATTTTCGCCAACACCAACTAGCATCCCAAGGAACCCGAATATTCCAAAAACTAAGGCCTTTCAATCTATAAGAGTGTATCCACTGAACCCAGAGTGACTCTCGGTTGGTGACAATGTTCCAAACCAAGATAAACAAAGTAATAGATAAAGAAAATTTCATTGAAACATATATTCCATTAAAAATAAACAATAATAAAAAAACCTTTACAATCAAGTACTTGTGCGAAACTAATAATACAGACAGAACTACCTAAAAGAATGAAAAAATCGTAGTGCAGAAGTTAAAAAAAGAATTGTATCCTAGAAATTAAGTCAAGTTTACCTTATGTTCATTAGAAACATCATTCTGCTCAACAGCACCAGAAGCATCTTGGCAGATAGAAGCAATGACTGTACTATAATCTTCTAAAGAGATGCCCGTGGATTTAACTGCTTCAAGTAGGTATGGTCTAAGCTTTGCAGCACAGGCTTCAAGCACTCTCTCCCCCAACTTCCGAGCAATAGGCAGAACTTCCTGAAAAATAATCAAATTTCTTTGTCAAATCATAAAAATAGAAGAGCAAAAACACAAGGCAAATGGTCACTTGAATGATAACTAACCTCATTGTCCTTTCTTGAACACTCTAAGATTGGGGTTAGTAGCTCCAGAGAAATATCTTCACTTTCTTCTACAACAAGAGTCATTATTGTCTCCATGGATGAAAAGACATTCTCCGGGTGATGATCCCTGCAAAAGAATCATAAGGAAAATAAAAATACATACGTACATAAATGTACAAGTGAGCTCACACAATTAGTTCTCAATCAATTAACAACAATCACTTGCAGAGTAGCAGAGAAAATTCTGAAGGTCCAAAGAACTCTCAGTTATTCAGTTCCCTTTTTTCATTAGAAATATTTGAAAAAGTAACTTATTCCAAGTTCCAATTCCAAGCCAAACATACCAATTCAACCAATACCCAATGATCTATCATCTAAATTGAAGCACTAAGTAATGGGTCTACTCAAGGAGCCAGCACCACTGTTTATCTTGCTTGGGGTTCCCACACACATTAGTTAACATCATTATCATTTTGCATTTGAAAAATTTTATTAAGTGTTTATTATTGGCACCAAGAAGATGTACATTAAAAAAAAAAAAAGTAGTAGAAATAAAAGCCTTAATTTTCCTCTGTTACAAATGCCCAAAGACTCATGAGCAAATAACCTCAAAGCAATGCACAATCAGGAGCTTCAAAACAAACTATGTACTCTACCAGATTTCTCATTACCAAAAAGACAAATATAATTCCATTAGACCAAGGGAGTAGATTATTGACCAATTAAGCTTAAGAAAACAAATTATGAGTTAATGACAATGAATTACCTTCTAATAGCTAATTAACCAAATTATCAATGGCTCTAAATTATATCAACTGTCACAGACATAAAATATAGCTTCAATTTTAAGAGATTGGAGATTTGTAAACTAACTTATATAATGGAACCAGTGTTTTTCATTGTTCCCAAATTTATATATCAAATGAATATGTTGAACCATGTGACATACTATCAGCAACTGAGCCATTTGCAGAAAGATATATATCATTCAATGAGGAAACAATAACAAGGACAAGACGAAAAACAGCCAGACAAGTTAGCCCATACCTTATTGTCTTGAGGAAATGCTGGAACATCTCAACAATTAGCGTATCACATTCAAGATCCAACATGACAACACACGACCTGACCTTGGCAACAGTTTCAAGAATTGATGTTCTCTTAGCATATGATCGACTAGATTTGTCAGATAAGTTTTCAAATGATGATACAATCAGCTGAAAAACTTCCTGCATACATAACACATACAAAATATGGAACAATGAAAGGCCAACACCATACATAGAAGAATATTACAAAGACAGACAGCAGTTATTATGTAAAGCTTGTCTAGACATCCAACTGATGTAGTCGAAGTACCTTCATCTCATCATCATTATAAGGAGCATCAGGTGCAGTTATTCTCGTTATCTCACTGATGCATGAAGCCACAGAAACTTTCACATCAATGTCTGAATGCTTGAAAAGTTGATCAGTAAGCAAAGCTTTCTGTGAAGAAGAAAGTGCCTTTTGCATGGAATCCGGAGGCGACTGTTCCACCCTTGCTAGACAATTCTCAACTTGCTACATCCACAATTGGGGAAAATCAATGCAAGGATTAATGTAATATCAATAAGTAACAACTACAAGCAAAATTCAAGATTAAAATACTAATGAGGAATTGAAAACTTAACAATAACTACAACTAGCCCGTCAATTAGAAACAACAAAAGGGGAACAGACACAATGCTAGCAAACTCAATTTCAAGAGTTAGCACCTATGAAATTCACAAGTTAATCAGGTACCTAATAGAGAAATTGCTGCACTATTTGAGTAAAAGAGAGAAAAAAGCCATTGCACCAAAACACCAAATGTAGACAGAAACAATTGTAGATGTTAAATGAAAGAACCATATCTTGCTCATAGGCGCATATCCCCATAATTTTAATTGACCACCATCATAGTCCAAACATATTGCCACACAATTAACAAGTGAAAGATCCTCTCCAAAAAATCATTTCCTCCGTCACCGCTCATTTCCAATGAAGACAACTCATGTATTTCTCTGTATCAACCATGAATATCAGCTTATGATCCCCATCCTGCAAATGCCTAATTCTCCACAAAACTCCTCAATAAATCCGCTCCCAATAAAATATATCCATCCAAACTATAAATTCCATCAGCACACAGCAACCAAGGGAAAGAAACAAACATACGTTGTTCATTAAACACAAAAGCACAAAAACAAATCATTTCTACATCCAGAGTGGTACACATATATTTGTTGACAATCTAGATTTGCAAGCTTTCTTTTGAAAAGAATAAAGGACATTGTTAAACTGAGTTCAGTATGAAATATCGGTGCTCAACTTCTCACTGTTCGCAAAGACAAATAATGCTTAAAGATTATGCGATGGGCTAAATGCCTAAACCTTTAAGCTGTAAATTTATATTTTGAATTTGACAGGATAGACATCTATCCTGAACTGAAAAGCCATGTCCACCTGACTTGCTTAGATCATACCTCTTAAGTGTATTATCAAACTATGGCCTTTTCTTCAGAAATCAGAATACAAGAGCTTCAGAAAAACTTGATCATTGCAATTAACAAACTTAATAAAGTATTTGGCCCTCGTCAAAATTAAAGCGCACAAATGGAAATGAAATGACAATAAACAACCCCGCTTCCCAATTCATTTTTTGAAAAAGAAAAAACCAACAATTAGGGAAAGAATTTATGAATTGACATTTAAGCCTCTAGTGTAATAAAAGCACAGAGATGGAATTGTGAAGCCAATAGTAGTTGACCAAAAATAATAACCATTTCTCCTTTTCGGTAAGGTTTATATTAAAAATCTAATGATCCCCTCAATTATATTCCCTTCATTCAATATACCCGAAGAAAGCGGCATCAAGGAATTTAAAAACAAATCTCCGGCTTTAATGTGATTAATGAATGTTAATGAAGTTAGATATGTAACCCAACATACAATTTTCTAATTATCGTAACAAAATCATTAAACCACTATCCTATCCAGATACTTATAACCGGGCACTATTTGCATTTAATTAATCATATAAACACAAAGCATAATTTAATTCTACCATTTCAAATTCCGCCAACCATACATAACACTTATTTTCAATAAGCCTTCCTTATCTGACTTTGACATATAAAAAATTTGTAATTTAATGCAGAATCAAAATCAATTCCCCACATACAAAGAAAAAAACCGGGCGCGAAAATTCATATATTTAAAGTACGCGCGCTCTCGTTCACACATATAACAACTTCCCTGAAGTTCACAAAAACAGAAGAATGCTTCAAATTCAAATTTAAAACCAATTTGTGCAACAAGTCAGAAACGTTATTTTTTTAATATCATCATCAGAAAACACATAACAGAACCAAGAACACTCAGTAGTCGGTTCAGCATGTTGACATAGTTCCACTTATTACAATTTCAATCAGTATAAACACATAAACGAAGCAATATATCCACGAATACATAAAAACGACCACAAGTTGAAGCACTCATTACCATAAGCTAAGCTCATTCAACTGATACGAAATAATAAAACTGACAGCACAAAAAAGCACAATTTATTAGAATTAAAAAAGCAACAGGACCACAATAAGTCAATACAGATCACAAAACAAAATAGCCTAAAAGAAAATATGAATACACTTCACATGAAATAAAACTTAGAGCTTACATCAAGGAGAGGAAGGAGTTCATCAACCGACGAAGGAGGTTCCAGAAGCTTATTTCCAGCCTCTTTAAGCTGTTGCTCGAGCTCGTCATTTGAGGACGTCATACTTTCTCTTTAAATAACTAACAATTATATCTACAGATCTTCGATTTCTCACACTCTAGCCCAGATTTCACACCATTAAAACCCTAAAACTCACAAAACAAACCAGGAATCGAATATGCAAGAGCCAGATTCGCCAGGGAGTTAGGGTTTGTTTGAAAGAGAGAAAAAGTGAGTGTATAATTCTAATTTTAAAAAAATAATAATAATATAATATAATATAGCAGATAGAGATAAATTTTGAAGACTGTAAAATATTTATATAATAAAAAAAAATGATGTCTTTTTTTTTTTCTTTTCTTTTAAAGAAGTGTAATTTATTATGTAATTTATTTCGTGCGCTTTAAAGGAGAGAATCCAGCGAAGGTTTACTCGGATTCCCCCGTGTTTATGATCTTGAGTTAAATTGGGGTTTCAAATCCGCCTTTGGATTTTCAGACTGTGGGAGCCACGTGGAATAACATGGACCCCTTGATTTTAAATGGCTCTTTTTTTTCCTATTCTTTTAGATGGATTGCTTATTTGTTTGGTAAGAAGATTAAATTTGGTACATCAACTCATACAATAATAATAATAAATTATTTAAGATTCATTGTCACATGAATTACTCTTCTATGCACATTAAAACATTTTCGTACTCACATCAAAGTTAAATGAATCTTAATAATAAGTCAGAATTTGAAATTGAAATCTTGTCGAGCCCTATAATGGTTTTAAAACAGAAAATAATATATCGTTTAACCATATTAATATTCATAACAGATACTTGAATTTTAAACTTTTTCGAAACAAAATATGTTATCTAACCATCAATAACTATCGATAATAAATTAATCTTCGATGATGTTTTATTTTATTATATTACACTTATGCTATTTATTTTTTAAAATAAAAAACTTAATAATTGAGAGATTTTTGTTATTGTTATAACTATAGAAGGATTTCTGTTATTTGATTATACCTAAGGGGAATTATTGTTATAAATAATTTTTTGGTTTTTTTTTTTTCCTTAAAAGGATGAGTTGTGTTTATATACGCAGAAGGGAAACTCTTTAAATATTTATATACGTGGTAAATCATTTGACCTCCCCTTAACTTTACTTTTGAATAAAAAGCACCCCTTGCTCTTTTTAAAATAGAGTAAACGACTTTTTCCCACCTAAGGTTTGCCTTACTGAATTTCCCACCCAAAAAGTTTCAAAAAATTGCTTTACTACCCACAACTTATATTTTGTTTACTACTCATAATACATTTTTTGATTCGGAGGTGAACGAAGAGCAAACTCGGTCCAAGTTATTGGGGCTTTTGAAGACGAAATGTCGGTGAGTCTTTTGGTGGTGGCAGGTTAAATTTTGACGGTCAGGATTGGTTGCGTATTCCACAAATCACTCGATTACAGGTGATTAAAAGAGTCGACAGGAGGAAGATTTGAGGGGTTTTTGTAAGTGATGATTGGGGAAGAGTGTGGTGGTGTGGAGTCGTAACAATGTTAGAACCTGTTGGTGATTAGTCAGAATATAAACTTTAGGTAATAAATTGATATTTTGAAACTTTTTGGATGAAAAAATGTCATTAAGGCAAACCTTCGGTGGGAAAAAGTCGTTTACTCTTTTAAAATATGGTTAATCTTCCTGCCGTTAAGGAATCTCCTGCTAAAAAATCTTTTTATAACGAGGAGTTAAATATATTTTGGTCCTTGAGGTTTGATTGTTTCATAAGGTCCAGTAGAATCTGATAGTAACACTTAGGTCCTTATAAGGTAATAGTATTTTTAAAGTTTTTTTATAAAAGTCGAAATAACCCTAATATTTTCTTTATGTAAATAAAATTAAAAATTAATAGAATTATAAAAAAATAAAAGGCTACTAACTGAGAATTCTAATAAAAAATTAGAACATGTATTTTAGATTTTACAAAAAAAATAAAAAAAGTTGATACCTCA
>WYDK02118167.1:6400421-6411308 GCA_009867345.2 Toxicodendron radicans
AACTTTACACAATTTTAATTTATTGCTCAAACCCACCACAGTAATCCTTCACAAGTTAGCCGTATGAATTAAAAGAATAAAAGGAAGACTCGTGAATACAGATTATCAACTCTGCAAAAGTATATGGCTGTGTCTTGACAGAATATACATTACAATACAAAGCATAACAAATTAATATAACAATATATTTATCCATACCATTAAATCGATTAATCAATTATTCAATCATAATCAGTTAATCACATGTTCAATTAATCAATTATAGTTAATAAATCAATTAATCAATTCTTCAATTCTAAGCAATTAATCACACGTTCAATTAATCAATTATAGAACATACAGCATATGGGGGGAAAGTGCAAAAAAATAAAGCTTGTTGGCACTTTCCCCCCACCCAACGTTCAACGGTCTGAAATCACTTTTTCAAACGTTTAAATTTTTTGTCTTTTGTTGTTTTTTTTTTTTTTTTAAATTGACTTTAAACTTTAAAGTAAATTCAATTTGGGGGGGCTTTAAAGTTTAAATTGTTTTGGCCATGGGACGGGTCCAGGCTCTAAATAATAAACATCACTTTGGTTCGAATTGGCCAACCAGGCCCGGGTCTGGGAGGCCCTACCACGGGCCTAAACTGGCCCTGGGCCTAGGATCATTGGGACCAGGCCTTCCAAAACCGGCCTTTGGGCCTATCCCAATGGTACTGGACCTTTTACCCACCTCTAATTGCAAGGGAATAATTTTTTAACCCGGTCTAATTAATTAATCAATATCCCCCATTGTTAAATACACCTTTGATATGATTTAAAAAAGAATCTTTTTAAACTCTATTTAATACCGAAAATAGCCTTCTAAGCTTAATTAGGTTTATTTTCTCCAATTTCAAACTTAATTTGGTAATTTCAAATTTGAAACTTTTTCTCTTTAGATTCAAACTTATCACATCGTTTCATGGTTTTAATATTATATTTTTATTAAACAAACAAATATTTGAAATAAAACAAAAGATTTTGATGATTATGAAAATTTAGGATTATGGACAAAAATATAAAAAAGAATATAAAAATATATTTAGAAATTATGGATCCACAGATCCATTTTTCCCACAGGCCTTTGTTATGAAAATCCTTCGAGAAATGCAGTTGCTTCATGGACCTGAATGACATGCACAAGCCCTATATAACTTTATATTTTACTTTTACCTATTAGTATTCTGCACATTTATTTAATAATGAGTAATATTACATATAAATCATTTTTATACATCATTTTTCATATATTATAAAAAATGATTGGAGAGATGCATACCCAAACTTCTGTTGCTGTCCACTGTTGCAACATCGTAGAATGTGAGATGATGAGAACGAAAACGTCTTGTCCAATGCCCACTTCAGTTATACAGAAAAGAGAACAAGTAACAGTTTCTGTACTAAGTGTATAATGATACCTCATTGGTACCTAATTTCTGTGCTACTCAATTTACTTTCTGGTAATTTGAGGAGAAAAGTATATGGGGGCCGACGAAACTTGCCTGTTACTTTTTTGGGTACTGCTTTGTGCTTAGTGCTTACTATGAGCCAGAGTGGTTGCCACAATACTTTCTCTTTTCGGTGCTTCTTGCTTTTTCACGGACTCTCTCCTTTTACTGATTTTCATTTTCTGTATACAATGTAGCAATGCTATCAGTAAAATCAAAAGGCAAATGCTATGTCAATCTAATGGAATCTCATTCAAGAAACTTATAGGTTTCAACTTACATGATGAAAAATGAGAGTCTTAGCATGAGTCCTGAATTAAGATACTTGTTAAAACCATTTGACATATAAAAATGTGTGTGGTTCGCTTGTCATCCACCCTGATCTATAGTTGTCTCTGTTAGATACAGTTAATAATAAAGGGCAGTTGTGGTTCAGGTCTTTGACTAAAGGAAACCACAGACTGATGCAAACAGAAATATCAGTTCCAATGAACTGATTAAATGAAGTTTTTGATGCTCTAAACAGTAAAAAGTATATAAGCTTTTCAGAATGTAGGCCACCTACCCTTTTCTTTCACTCCTAAAAGAGCTATTTTCCTTTTGGATTTTTGCATGAGTCACTTGATATATAAGGCATCTCAAAGAAATGATAAAACCCCATTACAAAGACAATCCAATCCCAATACACCTAATTTTTGGGTTAATGTAAAGATTTGAAGGCCAAATCCTTGTCTCTCACCCAACATTTCCACATGAGATTCTATATACTATATATGCATGATTAGATACAGAATGATTGGTTTTGACCACTTTTGTTCTTGAGAAGATCTTTACCTTTGACTCTTCAGTGTTCATTCTCTTTTTCACCCAATGTGCAATTCAAGGGAGGCCTTTTACAATGAAAGTTTGTACAAAACAATTTTTTAAAGAATTGTACAACATTGTTATACTAGGTTGTTTAATACTCTGATTCAACACTTAAAAGCTGCCAAATCAAGGCAAAAAGATAGAGATTTACAACCAAAGCTTTAAATAAATTGAAGGTAAATTGAAGAGCCAAAAAATGTCAAATTGGGTTATGTTTTATCAGTTGATTAGTTTGATTTACTAGTAATAGTAAAATTATAGTAAAATCCCATAAAAAGAAATTTTACTTTAATGTTCCTTGAGATAAGGAAAGTGGTTGGCCAGGCGAAATTTCACAGGTTTCCCCACAAATTTGGTTAAGTTCAAACTATTAATGATGATAAACTCACTAACATGACATGATTTAATCACCTTTGCTGAATCAAAAGTAAGACAAAATAATGAGACTAAGCAACTTTAGTTTTTGATGGTTGTGGGGAACAGAATCAATTTCCAAACAGGTGAACCATCATGAAGTTTCATTGACAAAGACTGGACACCAAAATCCCAAAAAAAAAGAAATTAAAAAAAAAAAGGAGAACTTGAATTTAAAATTCTTTGGGTTGTAAAATATTATAAACATACTCAGTATGATCACACATGAGCAATTCAAGCACTAGCAGAAGAACAGTTAATGGAACTGTTTTGTTTATGCAACAATTGGGTAAATTGAATTTTATATCATTAAGCTAAATTTTGGTATTTGGCTTTATAAACATTGGAACACCTGAGTTCTACTCTGCAAAACAAAATGTTATTGAAGATGTCGAAATGTTTCCAGACCAGTCAATTTTAGGCCGGCGAAAAAGTTGAAAGATTTTGGTAATCCAGTGATTATGCAGAAAAAGGTTACAAAAGCTATAAGAATAAGACCCAAAATGTAATAAATCGTTTTCCTCGTTAACAAGCTCCCTGCAAAAGGCATATCACATTTTGTTTCAATAGTCGGCCACGTTTAAAATTCTTTTGGTGGTTCAACTCTTCACAGCAGCCGATTACGTTGGCCACAGTGTTTAGAGTTTTTAAGAACATAAACATTACAGAATAATAGTCTAAATGTTAAATTCGATCGTTACCCTGAGGTAAAAGCATTCCATTTGAAGAAAATAGACAGGTAAAAGTTACAAGAAAATCTAATATTAATAATCAATTAATGGGCTAATTAAGGGAAGGAAACAGGCTATTTACTGTCAAAAGTGACTAATCAAATGGTTTTCTGATCACCAAGATGTTCAAAAGATATGTTACTTTTCCCATTAGTTCATAATCAGCTCACTGTTTCGTGTTTTAAGTAATGTGAAAGCTTTTAGCATTGATTGGATTTATTCCCTGTGATGATGACTTGAGCATGGTTATCCTGGCAAACGTAGAATGCCCAATTGCCAAGAGTTGGCTTCAGATTCTTGCAATTTTCTGGTTAACTTAACCTTATATGGTTGTTAATTTTATGCAACATTAATTTGTGGGAAAACTTTGTGAAATCAAATAATGCATAAATGAGGCCAAGCATGCATCCTATGACAGGAAATTATCAGAGACGTGGAGATAAAAAGAAGAGATATGGGCCATTTAAAATCATTAGAACACCCACCCAATTGCATTCATTTTTATTTTATTTTTATTTTATTTTTATCTTTAGCTGTAGCACTTCCTATTTCCTAGCCAAAAGTCTGCCCCAGCTGCAGTAAACCAGAAGCTCGTTCAAACCAAACAGTTGTGAAAGATGTTAATGTTTCACACCATCCAACCCAACTACAACTTGATCATCACATTGTTTTTCTGCTCGACAAAATATTAGTTTATGGTCATCATGCTTTACAGTAAAGCTCATTGACTGTGCTTATTTTATTCTATAATCAAGCACTTGGACTGTGACACTGTATCCATTTGTTTTCTGAATTGAAAATTTTAGTTTCCAGAATGTTATGAAGTGACTCAATATAATAGCTAAACTAGAACACAGTTATGAGTTGCTATAGTGCCAGTTTCTCTGTATTTTCTATGCCACGAAAACAAAACAAGAGAAACTGAAAACATGTTTCTGGTAAATTTCCCATTTCAATTTTTTAGTGAATTTCTTTTGAAGGAAGTAAAATTATAATATTTTGAAGTTGAAAGGGCATGTACGACACTCCCAAATTCTACAGGGTTCTTCTTTTTGAGTTGAAAAAATTGTTGTTTAGAAGTTTGTACTATTGTATGACAGTAAGGCGCGGCATTTTCAACGGAATTGACGTTTCAAGAAGAAGACACAAAAGGCCAAAGCAGATAAATAATAATAGCATATATTATAACATAAATGCACTGTACATAAGCTTCTTCAAGGGGTCACTTAGGAGATAATTCTAGCAACCGGAGATGGTGTAGCTGGTAGCAGCCTATTACACTTAACGGGGACTCTAAAAAGGCTAAGAAAAAAGGGTTAAATTAGCAAATGAGTTGACATTAATTAGCGGAAATGGAACCATAAGAGGGTAACTGAGATTTTGTTGGTCTACATTAGAGAGACTGATGTGGCACAACAGAACATAACTCTATAGATCCATAGTCAAGAAGTTCCTGAATCATTTGCTCAATGTGATCATCTTCAAGAGGCTTAAACTGCTGGCTACTTTCAACTTGAACTTTCTTCACAAACCAGTTTGGCTCACTTGACTCACTACTCTCTTGCACTGATAGCGGGCTCTTCTCTAGCAACCGTGACCCCACTTCACCGCCTCTCCCAGCAATGTCATTAGTTTTGATAACGTGTGAAACTGGTGCTTTTTGAGGCTCATTTGGTGATGATTTGGTCATTTGAAGAGAGGCCATGTAGCACCTATGAAGTTTAGCAGTCAAAGTTGCTGAGAGAAGTTTAGATGATGAAGATTGAGGCGCATTTGGGTTGTAAGGGAAGTTGGTTCTAGCCCTTGGTCCACACATCAGCCTTGCTGCTTCATCATACGCTCTTGCAGCGTCTTCAGCCGTTTCGAAAGTTCCTAGCCAAATTCTAGTCTTCCTGTGTAGACGAAACGTTTCTATTATTACAGAGAATTAAATAAAAAACGTGGGGTAGTGAAACTATTTTATGGAATTTTTAAGTGGAACTTACAATAGTGGGTGACGAATTTCAGATACCCAAGAGCCCCAATGCCTTTGTCTAACGCCTCTGTAACGCTGTTGAGGTCTGGCCATGTTAGTGAAAGCGAAACGTTTCTTGAGAAAAAGTGTTTGTAAGAATGCCTGAGCGAGAAAGAAATGGTGATGGTGCTAGAGAATGGAGAGCAGAGGTGGGTTTATGTAGTTGTGTTCCTTGAAAGGGAGTGGAGATTTCTTTTCTTGGCCTTCTGGCACCCAATTTGAAGGGTCCCACTTAATTTTTTAGGTTCATTTTTTTTTTAAAATCAGATATCAGTTTACAGTTGGCTTATTTGGAAGTGATGATTGTTGAATAAATAGGTCTTAAGTGAAATTTCAAACTGACCAAGTTCAATTCACATGCCCACAATTATAACTTTTTGTTTAAAAAAAAAATCAGAATTCACAACTGTTTCTTTATCACACCCTCTTCTTCTTTCTTCAATATAATCTAAGGCCATCGTATTCCATAGATTCTTCATGTGAGCCCAACTTAAGTATGGATAGCGACACCATCAAACCTGTTTCTGCTGGTTTCTACATAAAATATATTGAGAAACCAGGTTAATAATCAATCAGTTTTGTTAAAACCAACTTGGATCATATCTTTAAGATTGTGAATGTAATTAGTATTAGGGTCCTCAATTGGAGTTAATATATATGATTGAGTCAATCCTTTTCTGGACACATAGATTCAAGAACCTTAGACCATGATAATTAATTACCTAAATTTGTATCATTTGATCAAATCTCAAGTACTGTTATCAAATCAATCTGATCTCTTTCCTTCATACACAATTCAGAATTGCTTTCAATATGACTAACTATTAGTTAATCGATCATCAAGATAAAAAGTATTTGACGGCACAACATAGTTTATAAATATAAGGTGTGCTCCTTTCCAAGTGGGCACCATTTCTTATAATAATTTATCGTTCTCATCATGCAATCCCCCCAACAATTGAGTATGGCCATTTTGCTAGTAATTAATTAAACTCTTGTATAGTCACCCGACCTCATGTGTGTTCATTGTTCACCCACGTGCTAACATTGCTCCTTCCATACTCATGCATGCACACGCACAAAAACATCAAGAGCAACCCAAACTTTGCACTTCAAATTCAATATGTGTACTGTATAACTTGGGTTTTTTAATGGCCAGATTGCGAGATAAGAAACAAAAACAATGGAAATCCTTATCCCCTTGGCCACAAGCTGCCATTTCTGACTAATTTTTTTTTGGCCTTCGATTTGAAACTATCCACATGGGAAAGATTAGAATCGTGTACGTGATCTTAATTATACACAACTTTTTCTTCATTCATCTGACAAAGATTTCTTCATTAATCCATTTCAACAATTTGGTCATACCTGCCAGAGTTTTGTCAGTTGGCTTTCTTGTCAAGTTGGCAACTACCAGTTTAACGTTTTGCTCCGGTGTGAATCTTGCATGCCCTTTTGTTACTTGTTTTCAGCCATTAATGGACCATGAAAATGAATCCTTTTCTTGAACTGTATATCAAAAGCTGAAAATGAATGATCAAAACGGTAATGGGTTGAGGTTCACATGTAAACAGGAAGGTAGTGAAGTGAAAATTTTCAAAAAATTTCAACTATGGTTTATATAGAATAATTAAGATATATTATTTTTAACCGTTAGATTTCCTTTCTTTTTCTGGTATGTAAAGAAGAAGACAACGAAGGAAACAACATAGATGTGTTTGATATGACGAATTGAAAGATTGAAAGTTTTGTCTGAATCTTGGTTTACAGCTAACGTTAGAGAGGTCAAGAGAGTGAGCTCATCAGAACGAGGATCCCACAAACAAACGCGTTGAATGGGACCCAAAAAGATATTAACGTTGATGTGTGATTAGATGATGATCATCCGATCTGAATCTAATCTTGATCTCCCACCGTCAACTTCACGACAATTAATTCCTCTCGGCTCTTCTTAATCCCACAAGATCACATGCACACAAGCAGGTTCACAGACTAGATCAGTCATCATCCATCGAACAAATAAGAAAAGTTTAAGAAATTCAAATAAATTATGTTGGGGGTAAGAACATGGAATATCTCTATCAATCACCAAAATTGTTTGCGTCATCTAATTTAAAATTTATTTATTTATTTCAAATTAAGCTTATGTTATTATTATAAGTATGATTAAAGAGTTATTATATGTAGAGAAATTTTAGGAGATTTTGGCTAGTCTTCCGGTGAATAAGGGAGTCAAGAAAGGGATTAATTAACAGTTAAGAAGACGCGGTTTCTTTAGTAAACAAGAAAGGGTGTGATTATGATTAATGAATATATTCAAGTGATGTGATAGAAATTTTGTGTCGTTCCAAGTACCCTCCGCACTCTATGGGATTTGCCCACTCTGTTCCTTTGAAATTTTTTTGCTAATTAAGTTTCCATGAAAAAGGATCCTCTAAACTCCATGTGAATTTTCACTATTTGGGTCTTCGGGCCAGTTTGCATATCCAACTCGACTAATCTTTATAAATAATTAACACAACATCATTCGTTTAAATCTTGAGAGTAAAAGAGATTCAAACATAAGACAGTATGCTTTGCTCGTCCTACAAATTGAGTTATTAAAGAGTGGGTGCATTTTCACTATTCATTTCTTTTCACCTCCCACTCTTTGCTTCTTCGACAACCTAACTAGCTAAATGTCATAGGATTATCATTAGGATCCCTTTTACTAGATTAATTAACTGGATCAAGTCAATAATACCATGGAGATTCTTGATAATGGTAGGATTAATATGATAAATAAAATTCTGGATTAAAAAGAGGAAGACAACAAGTTACTATCGAATTGGTCAAGTTGAAGCACATGTATAGAGGTCCTGATTTAATGGGTAATTAAGGGGGAGCATGTGGTTGAATGCCTTAAAACATTAATTAACAATTGAGGAGAATAGTGCCAGTGACCTTGACATTTTCTTGCTAAACTAGTGGCAGAAATGTAACCATTATTAAAACAACAATGTCATTTTCAGGCCATGTGCTAGTTGGGAAAAATAACAACTTGAAAACATAAATTAAATTAATGGCTATCTTATTTTCAACTCCGCGTTATTTTCTGTAAATGCATACCTTGGTTCATATGAGCATGATTCTATGGCATATTCTTCGTTTTCATCATTTTAAACCATTTAATAAAATGGAGGTAAGCAATTAGTTTGTTATTATTATCATATTATATCATATTGTTGTTAGAATGAGTTACTCAATTCAAAATTTGACTTTAGAAAATTTAAAAGTCATTATTTTACCGTATAAATTGTCCAAAGTTTAATTTATCCTTAAATTGATGGGTTGTTATGGTATATATATTTATATGATTGGATTCTTTATTTTCTTGAGTTATCTTTTAATGATGAATTTTATCTAAGCTTTTGTTTCTCAATGGGGACAAATATTTTGGGCTTTTCTTTCTCAATGGGCGGCCCAAAGAGGGCTAATCTATGGGGCTGAGTGTGTACAGATATTGGATTTAAAGCCCATAAACATTATACAAAGTTTATTTACACATCGATTTATTATAATTTTTTTAAGACTCATTGTTACATTATAATTTAAGATAAAAGGTTTATGTTTTTCAATTTATTGATGATTTGAAATATTTTTATAGTTTAGAGCATGTTTTAAGTGATTGCAGGTGTTCATGCTTTTATTTAATTAGATGAATCACCCTTTATATATATATCAATTATGCTTCATAAGTTCGAAAAATTCATGCAGAAAAGTACTTATTTAAATTTATTTTTTCTTGTTCAAGATATCTCTAGGTGTGAGCGTGACAATCCACCCAAATATCTTTACAAGCATCCAATAAATATCATATATGTTAATTTTAAAAATAGGTTAATTAAATAACAAAGAAAATAAATAATAAATGGCCACCCTAAATTTATAAGTGATTCATGATAAAGTGGTATTGGGTAGAAACTCACTTCAAAAGCTAACTCAAAAGGAGGAACTCAACCAAGTATATACAAGAGTAAACGACTTTTTCCCATAAGAGACTTGCCTTAATGACACTTTCCCACCCAAAATTTTCAAAATACCATTTTACTACTCATAATACACTTTCCAATTTGACGACGAACGAAAAACAAACTTAATCTAGACTGTTGAGCTTTTGAAGAGGGGATCCCGATGAGTCTTTTGGTGGTGGCAAGTTGGATTTTGGTGGTCATGATTGGTCGAAATATGACTTGAAAGTGGTGGTTACGTGTTACATAAATAACTCAATTGTCGCCGATTGACAAGGTTGACGAGAGTAAGGTTTGAGAGGTTTTGGTGAGTGATGATCTAGGAAGATAATTATGGTGGTATAGGGTCATAATAATAGTGGAATCGACCGACGATTGATCGAAATATAAACTTTAGGTAGTAAATTGATATTTTGAAACTTTTTGGTTGAGAAAGTGTCATTAAAACTAATCTTGGGTGGGAAAAGTATTCTATATACACTATAACAACTCATTAGATTGACAATGCCACTAGATTGATGTTATGAGATGGATACAAGACAAATACAAGTTAACACCCTTCCTCACGTTCGCCGTGTAGGTTAGGATCTAAACTCCAAACCCATCAAGACTGACTAGGACCCATCATAGCTCCAGACAAGAGTGACTCTGATACCATGATAAAGTATATTTGAGTAAAACTCACCCCCAAAAGCCCAAACCCACTTTATCAATTCATATACGTACAAACATATTAGTCAATTAAATATTTACTTATAAATAATATCATACAAAATTTTGTGCACAAATCGATGGCTTGTTAATTTCTAGTTTTGAATTTCAAAAGGTTGGAAAATATTCTACGTACTAATTACAGATATTGACTTTGACATTAAACTAAACCGCGATATAAACTATGCAAAGGAGCAGATGATATTTTTACAATTACATACGGTGGCTGGTAAAAGGTAGTGGAGGATCATCCACACAATTGCTTCCCCAGAATATATAAAACCCATTTAAATTTAGCATATAAGTGCTGTATACAGAAGGAATGAGAGAGCAGCCATGCTTCAATGTTACTCATCTTCAAGAAGCTTCCCTCCAAGGTATCATATTCCAGTGGAGGGTATGTTTCTCCTTTCTGCATCACTCTCAACCTTTTGATTACAAATTTATTAATTATCAATTAATTTTGTTCTTGACTATTTCTCTTCTTTAAATTTGAAGTGATGGATTATATATTAAAGATAATATTCAGTATTCACTTGGATTTATTCTTAATCTTCATCTTGGTTGAGATTTTATTTTTGATTTTTTGATAATACCAAAGCTTTAATTAGGGGTTAATGTTTAAAATAATAATTGAAAGTTTTAAAACATATTATTATTTTAAGCTTA